>JASCZW010002363.1:0-86878 GCA_034211315.2 Aedes japonicus | reverse complement strand
GGATCATCAGAAGTTTACAAAGTAACTATGTTCAGGAAAAAAACTTACCAAATGTTTCTGGAAGGTAAGGTTGGGTTCAAGAAGTTCATGAAGAATTTTGTCTGAGGTTCAGGAGGAAACTTCCCAGAATTTTAGCACAGAGTCTTGCAGAAGATCAGGAGAGAGCTTCTCTGAAAGTCAAGAGATAATCACTTACTAACTGAAGAATCAGTCTATACACAAAATACTTCATATAACCATAACTATATTCATCACTCATGACACTTTGAGGACACACACTCATCCTGGAATTAAAATTCCTTACTTTCCATCTCACCTCGTTTGGAAGATTTGATCAGTAAGAAAATTTCCCCGAAATTTAGCTGAGAAGTATAAAAAAAATCAAGAAGTGTATCAATATATCCACGAAGTTTTCAAGAGTGCTTCCAAAGCTCAGAGAATCTATGTTATATAAAAAAAAATCTCTGTCTGTCTTGTCGGTCTACGTCTGAACCTACAGATATGAGACTCAAAAACTACTGAACCGATCAGCGTGAATTTTTTTTGGAGGGGTTTTGGAGCAGGAGAAGGTTTTTATGATAGTAAGAGACCGCTCCCTTCCCTGAAAATGGGGTCTCCTACACAAATGAAACACATATGTTTAAATCGAAAATGACAGCCCCTCGACTTAATTTCCAAAAAAAATCCTTTTTAGTGTCATTGTAGTGTTTTTGTAACTAATGGAATAAAAATAAAAATTTTGCATTCAACATTGTAATTTATTTAACGGAAATTTGACTGTTTTATTCATTTAAAATTCAATGGTAATTGTTAAACCAATAAAAAGTCTGTTGAATTTATCAAATGAAAACTAAATTTTGAATTTAAAGTACAAAACTGGAAAGAACCTTGGATTTTTCTGTCGAAAACTGTGTCTTCAAACTTCAGTGCCACTTTATAAATATGAAACAATAGTGTAAAGTTGCATACAATCCAAGAAATACTTACAGAAATGTTTACATAATCACACATATAGCGAAAATGACATAAATCGCTCTCTTATTACATCTTTTCGTTAAAAGAAGACTAATTTTGTAAAACAAATTACAGACTTTTATAGACATTCCCAGACATTTCAAATTATCACAGATATTTGAAAAAAATATCTGGCATCCCTGGTTAGTTGAACTCAGAATAGGAGTTCAATTGTATTGAAAATGTTGACTTTCGAAGTGCACCAAACCATAAAGATCCAATTCTATCACCCTTTTCGTCCTATCCAAACAGTCTAGCTCGGTATCGCTTCGTGTGATTGTGTTCAAATTGTGACACTAATATGCGATTGAATTAATTATGATACTGAACCGGTCGTCTTCGGTTGGTTTGCGAATCCGAGAATAACATTACGTGATGTGCAGTTACTTGAGCGGCCATTCCAATCCCCCCCTCACACACAAAGATCCAGACAAAGACGACGACGACGACGGTGGCAACGGTCCGTGGTGTTAAACATGCATAAAAATTCAATTTTCTCATGTTTTCTATTTTGCTTTCTTCCGTTGCAGCATCATCTGCCTCGTCATCCCACCGGCTCTGGCCGTCGATGGTCCCCCGTCGATGCTGGCTGGCTGTCGTCCCTTGGTTGTACACGACCAGCAGCAGCAGCAACAACAGCATCAGCAAACTCCAAGATACCGGCCAATTCCAATGGCCTTCGTCCTTCGTTGGCAGCTTGATCGTTGTAACTCTAATGGCAACTGCTACGGTGGCTGTATCGTCCTTTGTGCCGAGTCGACTACTGATAGCCGCCTTGCCAGCATCGATGCTGCTGCTGCTGCTGCTCGCTTCCTAACGCCAGCGGATGGCGATGACCTACTAAAGGTAGAGAGGAGGCTTGGCAGGACGAGTGGATGTGTACAGTATTTATGTTGTTCAGAGCAGTGCTTCTTCTTCTTCTTCTACTACTTAAATGCCAATGTTGCCGAGAATGGTATGGAACAATTCGAGAACAACGATGGCCCAGGGGGTGGTTTAGGGGGAGGCACAGCAGTCGTTACCCTTTTTCCGTTTACTAGAAGCTTAGTTGTAAACAAAATCGAAAGTCGTGTAAGTGGAAAAGCTATTTTTTTGTATTTAAGCCATGCCGCACACACACACACTCACAGCATACCCAGTGTAAGAGTCTAACGATAGTTATATTATATTATAAATATGATCAAATAATTGGGGTAAACACAATAGTTGATAGTCGAACACTAGAACAATACCACTTTTAGGCTAATTGCGGGAGTATCGAGAATTTCAATAAAACACGAATTTGAACGAAAGATGGTTGTACAGACACACACACACGCTCACAAAAAAAAACACACACATTCACACAAACACAGAGATGTTACCTACATTTAACAGAAGAATAAACAATTTGCCACTGAAATAGAATTTATTCGTCAGTAAAGATTAACCCTGCCTGTATGTGAGTTCCAAAAATCCGGATCCCATTGTGAATGCCCCGGGACTGTCCAGGGGCAGAAAAAAAAGTCGTTAAATGCAATCTCACAATCTTCATTGAAAAGAAAAGAAACAAAAAGAAGAAGAAAAACTTGAATATAGTCATCTTATTAATGGAATGTGATGAGAAGAGTATTAATCAGATGCGTGCTCCTAATTAAGGGTGAGAGAAAAGAATGACGAACGATGATGACGTGATGAATCATGATGTTGTACATTGAAAGAACTCTATTGAACAATATAAAACCGAAATCTTCAATTAGTGGGTGTGACTTGCTTTGAATTTTTGGGTAGTAGAATATCACAGCCAACTTCGTATGCGTGTGAATCATCGTAATATTGGGTAGTCCTTTTTCCATATGATTTATAGGTTGGGTTAACTATCACTTCATGATTTATGAGACCAAAATCCACAAACAAAACCAAACAAACAAAGCTCAAATTGCTAACCAAAAAATGGTGCAGTGAAAAAAAACGAATCTTGAAAAATTCACGCCTGAATTCCTAATAGTATTTAAATTATTACTCTGACTTGTTATATCCGAATGCTCCGAACTCTTTGTTTGATTCCATCCAAAAGGTTTTGCACAGTGCCCTCGACCATTTGCTTGGATTAGCATCATTATTAGCATTTCCATTCGGTTTTCCAAGATTTCGCTTCTCGATTGCCCGATATTTTTCGATCGGTCGAAGTTCTGGGGTGTTTGGAGGATTGTAGTCCTTTGAAACACTCCAATTTTCTATGACGCCAAATCAGGCCAACACTAGCATGTAGTTGGCTTCAACATTGCTCATCAATCTACAACTATATATAGCCAGCCACAACAAATAATTTTTAGCGAACGTCGAAAACTGTTTGGCCTTAGAGTAATCGCCGACGTTGAGCTAACAACGAGCTAACAACGATAGTTAAAAATGCACCAGAAAAGCGTCGCTGTGGCGCTGCAAGCAGGCATCTTCATAAGCTGTCAAAAGATGGTATGGGCTATGTTTCAGACCGTGAGCGGGCGTTGCTGCCATTAGCGACCACACCGAAAAACAAAAGTTGACCAAACGAATTGCAGTGAAGAAAAGGTGAACAGGACAGTGGGGTTGATGAAGCGACGGGGTAGGGTCAGGTAAATTTCAAAGAAGCTAAGAAACCAAATGAAAATTCAAGTTTTCGGAGCGCTAACGCATTTTCCTGGGGCTCAAAAGCTCCTGCGCCAAAGGTTGTCCCACATCAAATTGCATCACGGAAAAAACGCTGTACAAAATTACCCATTGGGTGTTTTCTCTTGAACATTTGGGTAGAAGCAGTTTAGAGTGTCTTTGTTGTTGTATTTTATCGCTGTCAGTTTTTCGGATTATAGAAAGAATGGCGTTAACTGAAAATCGACGTCATGAATAGATTTTTAACAAGCACCTGCAAAATCCTCAACTCTCTCATCCGGACATCGAAAAACAACTCTGAGTATCGAACGGAAGAAGAAATGCGGTTTATTAGTGATCACAAGCATGTCGTGAAAGCGGTTAAGCAGAATCGGATGTAGCCTATAAGTTGAATCAGTCTTTCGTTCAGAGAGCCAAGGACCAGGAGGGACTGCATTCGTACAAAGTGCAGAAGGCTCCAAATTGTGATGAACGGCAAAATACGGAAAAGTCACAGGCCCTGAAACTGTACACCCAGTCTAGGTGTTTTTATAGATTCTTAGCTTAATTTTACTGACCACATTACAATACACTACAATTTTCTCTTGTATCTTCTCCTTTCTTAGCATTTCAAGCTTATTGGTTTCGCAGCTGGTCTCAATTTAGTGTTCTAACTGCACTTCCACAGTTATAAATTAAAAGCCTTCGATGCCAGGTACAATTTTTGCATTAGTATGATTGTGTTGCAAGTACAATCATACTCTATGCATCCTTAACGAAAAATATCTAGACCAGACCGCGAATCGAACCCAGCCACCTCCAGCAATGAGCCGCGCCTTTACCGACTGAGCTAAGGGAGGACCCAGTTAGATGCATATCTTTATAGAATTAACGCTAATAGCACGTTTGTTACAAGCCAGTTAAAGTAACTGCTTTGTGACTCAAATAAGTCACAAAGACCAATGTGTGCTGCTTAGGAACCTCGTGGACAGTAATCTTTGCCGGTGTGGCAACGGTTATGATGACAACGATCACGCGGTCTGACAATGCATTGATAATGAAGCCGCCAGAACGCGACTTTTGAACACCCTAGAGGCCCAAGCAAGACAACTTCATGTTCCTATAAGAAATGTGTAGGCATCTCGCGACTCAGCCTAATATGCAGTGATCGATATAACTTATGAAGTAATTGAGCTGGAAACGTAACTCAACTAGTTATACATTTGCTTAGTCATGCTTAATTAGACGTTTGTTGTTCTGAACCATGTGAAGTTAACCACCTAACTTAATGAAGTCGAAAACGTTCGACGAGTATGGATGTAATGTCGGTCTATAAGCACCATATTTGTGGATACAACTTCGTCTCATCGTTAAGGATTCTCTGTCAAATATATCGTCCACCAAATTTCACAGAACAATAAAAAAAAACTACTTTATCACGATGTAGAAGGAGATGTTCGCTCATCACCATGAGGCACCAAGGGTGAACATTAATGTTTTTGGCTAGAATGAAAGATATGAAGAGAAAGTGTTGAAAGTTCCGTAAGTGTGCGGCAGGTTGGAAATAGAACCGATGTTTTTATTTTAGGAACATTGAGCGAAAAGGGCATGTGTGCAGTGGTACTCGAACCATGGACGTCAATTTTTGCCTAACATCCTACTGCGGGGTAGGTTGTAGGACGGACTAAGTCCGCCACTTCAACAGGCAAAAATGAACGTTTGGAAGACGCTCATGTACCACTGATGGCTTGTGATAGTTGTCACTTTCTCTTCATATCTTTCATTCTAGCCAAAAACATTAATGTTCACTCTTGGTGCCTCATGGTGATGAGCAGGGTTGCCACATGCACAGATTTATCTACACGCAAAAAAAGCCGCAGTAGAAACTACCATTTCGAGGGTTAAATTAAGCGCAATCACCAACAGTTTTCAGCTGACTATAAATGCGTTTGATTTTGCCATGCCTGCGATTAGATCAGCCATGGTGCAGTTGATATCAATATGAGGTTTGTCAAATATACCACAAACGTTGAAGATTTTACCGTAAACGTAGTAAATTTGAAATTTAATGGTAGTTTTAAAGATAGGCGTAGTCGGGTAAAATGGTAGTTTTTACTACAAGATTTCTTTCTGTGTAGATTGACACAGATTTTTTTACAGTTTTTTCATACAGATATCTGCATGTAAAGATTAAAGATTTTTGAGAAAAACCAAGATTTTTAAGATTTTTGGCAATTGCTTGTCCGCTCAAAAACTTCAAATTCAAAAGATGAGTACAGTTTAGGATCTAACATTTTATCAATACTACTTTCAGTGTGCTGTTTTTGGCCCACTAAGCAAAATAAAACAATTGACACTGACACTACCGTGATAGATCACAATCTGTAAGTCAATTTCTATGAGTGCCCCCAAATGATGTCTTTATAAATTTTCTGAGATAATTATTGAGGAAGATTTTATATAATTTCTCAAAGGTTCTCAGACATTGCTTTAGATATTCCTTCTGACGTTTCTATAGGTATTCTGTAAGTATTCTTTCTGGGATTCTTTCAGGAGTTTTTTCTGGCATAGCATAAGTTGTTATTTTTTACTTGCTTGTTATAAAATATTTGGAAGATTTATAATTTCAAAGGAATCCCTGGAGGACACCTGAAAGAACTACACAAAATTTTACGATTATTCTTGGAATATTTCTTGATAAAAATTCTTATTTGTTGGAGAAATCTACGAAGAATTGTTAGCATTGACGTTTGCACACCTCGTGGATGGAGCTACGATCAGGAATAGTTCATTGAAGACATTGCATGTTACCATGAAACGAAACCAGTTACTGATACGTTTCTTCACGCAATAATCTCCACGAAGACACTCCTCGATCGCTCACTTGGTCACGTCCATGCAACCGTTGGAGATAGAAAGGATTTGGTATCGACCTTAAGAAGGCCTGGGAGGGATTCCATCGAGTGTGCCGGAAATCCCAAAATCATACCCGATCATCATTGATTTGGATGAAACCTTTATGAGTTCAGTACGTTGGAAAAAAAATTCCACTGGTGTTAAGATAATTTGGGTTCAAGAGTAACTTTTGAGATGGACGTATGTGTTTTTCCAACATTTTACTTGAAAAATCGTAGTTCAAAAACCATTACATTTAGAGAAAAACTTTATATGAGGGGTGTAGAGAACTAAGCCTTTCTTAAAAAAATATACACAGAAAAAATGTTTTTTTTTCATCAAGAAAATCAAAAATAATTACTAAAATAAAATATCTAAAAAACATATTTTTAATATTTTTAATTTGTTGTATGGATATTTGAGGAAAAAGACACGTTTTAAAAAACACTCTAGGATGGACGCTCTTATAATAAAAAAGATTTTCTTATAGCAAACTTTAGTGTATATTTCAAATTTTGGTTATTCATTCTTATAAATAAATTTGATGTTACAATATGGTTTGGAATCCTTACAAACAATAATGATTATAATGATAAATACGTAAACGCAACCGTTTTCAAGATATTTCTGATTTTCTTTCAATAAATTTCAAAACCTCAAAAAAATACGCCCTTTTCATAAATTACTCGTGATATTAAACAACAATAGCTAACGATTGTTTCTCATTGTGTTTTAGCCTTTTTAAAACACATGTATGTGCCTCTTACTTACTCTTAACAGCTCGTCGATTGAAAAAGTTTCACTTAAAGTTATAAGACAAAAATAATGATTATGGTTGGATTTATGTTTGTATATACCATTTATTAGTCTCGATGTTGATAATGTGCAAACATTATATAAACTATTGATTGCTTTTATATGTATATTATGAATCCTGCCTTCTTCGTCATTCGAAAACAGTTTTACAAAACTTCGTTTTCTGAAAGTGGAACAGATGAGTGGTACTTTTGTGTACCTGCAATCGTTTTAGTCTGTCGGTAAATTTCATTCCATTCTGCTACCCCTGTTCATACTCTTCATGTGATACATAACAAAACGACATTTTTTGTTAAACAATCATCACTTTTTTGGTTCGCCCATTCGAATATCTAATGCACTTTTTTATAGAGGGTGTTCATGTTGTACAGCAAGGCTTGCATAGCTTGCCATTCGTTTTAATGTACCACCAATTGCATCGCAAGGTCCCTTACCGTGGGATATTTGCGAAAAAATACCATTCAGCATCAATATTGTATTTCTTTTTAAACTTACAAAGGCTTGCAAAGTTCTTCCTATTTTTATATTGGGATGCTGCCCCGTCAGACATAAACGTAGCTTTTCTTTACTTTAATTTTTGTTTGCAAAAAGCTTATTAGTTTTGAAATAAACACCTGCACCGCAATCGTATCATGTTTCAACGCTTCCAAAATCAATTTTCAATGCTTTGGTCTTAGTGCTGCAAAGAGCTAAACCCAACAGTATTTTGTTATCTCTGAAATTTAATGAAAGCTTCTCTTAATGAACAAACTAAAAGGCGCTTTTGAATATGAACCAATGGACCTGTCCTCTCACTGAAACGTAGTCGTTCATACTGGGGTTGCTCAGTATAATCATCACTGTGTCTTCGTGCAAAATTTGGTTTTTTTATTTCGGGTTCAGACCGTGTCCCAGCTTTTCGTTAGGGGTTAGCTAAAACACCTTCGTGCTTTGCAAGGAATTTAGCTTGTGATACGATGTACTTGTTTGTTATTCAAATTCTGCCATTACTCTTTGATTTGTCCAAGATTGTGGTAAAACCGAAAGTATCCTTATGATCGTCCCTCAAAGTTTCTGGATCAGCATACCGGTCCTTTAAGCTGCGCGATTATTTCACGTCATATTCGGCTGTGCTTTCAAATTGTTCCAGGTCATCCTCCTCAGCAGTCCCCAAATATGTGTCCGAATGCCGTTTGAAACATCTTTGAACTTTTTGCGGGCATAATTTGATTCAGGAACTTTTTAGCCGATATTGGCGAAACGTTGATTCAACTACGCCCTTGTTAAATAGCTCAATGTTATCACCTGGACAATCTTGCACTGCTATCGGATGCTTTTATTATTAATGATATTGCCGATGGCGTTTCCTCGAGACCATACAAGTCTACTTGCCGTGATGTAGATGGTTGTGGATCCATAATGTTAGTAATTGATGGTTTACTCACTAGGCTCGAAATTGCAGCATCAGGTTGTTCCGTTCTATTTAAATGCAAACGACAATTATCACAAACCATCAAAGTGTCAAATGTGTTTTGCCCATAAACTTGAGTTTTTGACATTTGTTCGGTTAATTTACGAAGGTTTTTAGCACCGTTTAGTGGAAACGGCATACAACACTTCTTCATGTTAAGCTCCATTTTCAGTTCACTCAGATAGATTTTACTGATGAATGTTGACTATGTATGAGCATATATATTGGCTGTGGTACCTTTGGATATGCAGGTATAAAACATCTCTGGTAGTTTACAGGCAGCGTACATTAGCTGTTTTTTATGAGAAGATATACCTGACATACGTTATAGCTGCTATTTGTCTACCTACCTTAAACAATATGTGTTACTTTCATCGCTACATCACCGAACTGTTCGAATTAGTTTTCACACTACACCCGACCTCTAACATCGTTAGACTTGGCAAAATAGTCAGCAGTTCGATTTAATATGCTTCTTCTATATGACCCTCCGCATAATTTCATCATCTGTCCATTTCACACTTGTCGCCCTGCGACATCTATCTCGCTGTTACTTTCATCGCTTTAGCAAATTCGCTCCCTTCATTCTCTGAGCGGCCCGACCGATACAGCCATAAAACAATTATAAATATATTGATTGCAATATTAAAACAATAGTGCTATTTATCTTGTTCTTTTCAAATGAGTCTTCTTATCATCCTGATATCAAAAGAAAAGAGGACATTAGAGTAATGTGAACGTTATAATATGAAGATCTTGGAAAATTTATCATTCTGGTGGAAATCTCGATTAACTTAAGAAAGAGCGAATTTTCTGAGGTTTTCATTCTATTGAAATAAAATCCGAAAAATCTCGATAACGGTTGCGTTCAGGTGATTATCATTATGATCATTATTGTTTTTAATGATCTCCAAAATCATATTGTATAATTAATTTTCATTTATAATAATGAATAACCAAAATTTGAAATATGCGCAAAAGGTTCGCTCTTCGAAAAACTTTTTATTATAAGAGCGTCCATGCTAGAGTTTTTTTCAAAACGTGTCTTTTTTTCCTCAAATTTCCACAAAACAAATTTGAAAAATATTAAAATATGTTTTTATATTTGATTTTTTAGTATTTATTTTCGATTTATCTTTATGAAAAAAATTTTTTCAGTGTACATTTTTACAAAGCCTTTTAGTTCTCTACAACTCCCTCATATAAAGTTTTTCTCTAAATGTAATGGTTTGAACTACGATTTTCAAGTAAAATGTTGGAAAAAAACATACACCCATCTCAAAAGTTACTCTTGAATCCAAATAATCTCTTAACACCAGTGGATTTTTTTCAACATACCGAAGACGTGTACCAAGGTTTCATCAAAATCGAAGATAGTTGAGTTTGGTGACCGACCCACGTAGCCTTCCAGTCGATATCAAGGAAAATGGCAATGAATGGTAGGAGAGAATAGTTAAACAGAATGTCCTGTTTGGTGTACAGAATTTTTTTAAATGGTCGTTGGGAGCATCTAGGCTAAGAAGGTTAAGTGATGCTCCCTTTTTTCTTCAAATGGTTGGGACCTAAGCATTAGCTATAGCCCTAGCCTTATATGGCCTGGTTATAGCGCCATTACTTGCTCTCTGAAAAGAGAAGAATGTTTAAGAATATAAGTACGGTAAAAGATAACTTGTCAGAGGATTGCGCTCCTAATCGCATCACTACACATAACTTATGACTGAGGACATAGATACAGAATATGCGGCAGCGATGAAATTGACCATTTCGAGCCGAATGTCCATAGAAAACAGAGAAAGGGCCAGAATAACGGTAATATGCGGTGCTCGCTAGCAAATTCGGCCGGTAAAAAACTTAAAATAATTTTCAATTGTTGAGTGCTATCGATGGTGAATTAGCATTGATTGCATAACGTAGAGACTTCACTTAAAAAAAATATTCAAAAATATAACAATCTGCTATATATTCTCCGGAATAATTCACTTCACGATAAACACGAAATCTAAATCGAATGAAGAATAAAAGCACCAAAACAAACAATAACAACATAACTTAAAGTGTAATGTTAAGAAGAAGAAGAAATCTTTAGTGATTTAGTGAGTCCATGAAAGCGCTAACAACGAGTACAACTAAAAAAAATAGCACTTTTGAAAAGGGCCAATGATCAGCTGATAAATATAATTGTTAATAACTCATGTTTGAAAGACAGTTTTGTTTTTCAAACGGCAATTCTAACTCTGAAAACCAGAGAAGACGTTGTTTGTCTTTATTGTAGAGAAGCAGTAAATAAAACGCATTAAATGTAAAACCACGGTTTACACACAAGCAGTCTTCTGATCTCATACGCTTTAAATAATGTTCCTAAATTAGGAAAACTCAATTATAATTTATGAACTAGCATAACTAACTTTATGCTTTTAGAAATCAAATTATCTCAGTACCGAACAGCCTATTTCGACCGATTCATACCAACATAAAGAATACTGTTGTTGCTTACCCTTTCTGGAAAAAAATGTGACTTAACGTCATAAATGTCTACTTTCATTGTAAATATTTTCAATGCTCAATTAACTCATTATAATATTAAATATTTGATGAGCTAAAGAAACCTTACCTCCGCTCCTTCTTTTTTCATTTGAGTCGTCTTCTCCGTACTCTTCAGGCGTGACACCGTCTTACTTACCAATATGCTCGGAATTCTTATTCCACTGTTAGGGAAGGTCCATTAATTATGTCACGCAGCAGGGGGTAAGGAGAGGTTTGTGAAAACGTGAAGATCCATACAAAAAAAAAATGAAGGACCATACAAATAACGTGACAAGAGGGGGTTATAAAAAGTCATTTTATGCGTGACGTAATTAATGGACGTTCCCTTACTCCTACTTTTGCTTAAACAGATGCCGTTCATGGTCCAGAAAGCGAGTCCTCACCTATTGAGACCGCAAGAGAATCCACAGCAACCACTTCCGCAGTTTGTAAATTTGCTAGCAAGAGGAGCCATGGATAAGAACATTATCCAATCAACCTGCCCGTCAGAATCCCGAAAGGCTGATCACTCATCCAGAGCAATATTCATGCCTGAAGCCACACTCTACACATATTCCTATGTCACTTCACAGAGCTATGTTTCTATTGAATTTTTTGAAACCCGGCTTATTTCATGGCTTATGGCAGCAACCTCTATTCCACTTTATTAGTTTCAGCTGAATGCTAGTTCGTATCCAAATCACCTCAGAATAAAACACAGAAATCCACATTTTTCAGGATTTGTAGCTCAACTTTCTGTTCAAACCATCACATTTTTCGTTTTTCATCTCGTTAATTTGAACTTACCTCGCAAGGTAAATCGATTTTTGTACGGCAACCAATCAATTCCATCCACAAAATTCAAGGTTTCAGTTCAACCGATACGGATATTTGCACTTGTCAGGGATCTTATGTCTAGTGGCGTAACGCTATTGAAACAAACTAGGCAGCATTCATAGAAAAACCTCACAACGATTCGCGAATACGGTACTGCATTCCGAGGCATCAATGATGAATAAAACGAATAATATATTTGAAAACTGTTTGAAATTTACGAACAAAATGACAGCGTAGAGAAAAACACATTAACCCGTTTCCAAGGCCTTCTTCGTTTTTTACTGAGAAATCTACGAATAATCTTACATATATCTTTAATTCTTTTTTTTTTTTTTTTAATAATCATTTATTTGTACAGGCTCAATCGAATCAACTTTACAGAGCCAAATTTTCATGTTTTTATACATCATTTGTCTTAAAACTAAAGTTAGGGGGATAAAACCGATTACTCGCGGCCGTCTCGAGGTTAATAGGAATTACAAATTACGGATGGGAAAGAGGGTGGGAATTTAAAGTATGGTTTACCTAATACATTAAATTTAAATTCTATATTATTGAAACACTTATAACTATACAATTTATGGTTTTCTTTTGACTTGAACATGTTTTGAAAAAGAAAAAAACACACACACATACACAGATAAAAAAAACTTAAAATAAACATACAGGTTAAACTAACTACAATCTAAGACTAATGTTAGTCAAAAACACATAAATGAGTTTCATGTACTCCAAATCACGCACAGCCAAAATATCTCGAATTGGCACATTGGGTTGTCTACCTCGAGCCCGAAGGGAATCATAAAGCTCAGATCTGACTCCACAATGCTCAGCACAAGACCAAATAACGTGATCTGCGTCCTGATAGCCTTGTCCACACTCACAGAGATTGCTGTCGCTCAGCCCAACCCGGTATAAATGAGCGTTCAAAGAATAATGATTGGACATGAGGCGAGACATGACACGAATGAAGTCTCGACCCACATCCATCCCGCTAAACCACGGTTTCTTCGACACCTTTGGGATGATAGAATGTTGCCATCGCCCCAAATCTCCTTTACTCCATTTATGCTGCCAGCTGACGAGTGACTGTTGACGAAAAATAGTAAAAATTCGTTGAAGGCGATTTGTCGATCATAAATATCGCCTTCCATAGCGCCCACCTTTGCAAGCGAGTCCGCTTTCTCATTGCCCGGAATTGAACAATGGGATGGGACCCATACAAAGGTGATGATAAAATAACGCGAAGATAAAGCACTTAGAAGCTCCTGTATTTTCATGAGAAAATACGAGGAGTGCTTTACCGGCCTCAAGGAGCGAATAGCCTCTATAGAACTGAGACTATCCGTGAAAATGAAGTACTGATCCGGTGTTAATGAGGCAACAATTTCTAGCGTAAAATGTATTGCCGCTAATTCAGCGACATATACGGAACAAGGAGCTTGAAGTTTACGGTTGGCGCTATAAATTTCATTAAATATACCAAAGCCTGCTGACTCCTCTATCAAAGATCCGTCAGTGAAGAACGATTTAGTGGAATCAATTTGGCCAAACTTTGCAGCAAATATCACCGGAGCAATCATAGGACGATGATGCTCTGGGATTCCACGAAGCTCCTGCTTCATGGATAAATCAAAATGAACCGAATTGTCGAAGTCGGAGAAGCAAACACGATTGGAAATATTCGGCGAAGGGCTGACATCCTGTGTTATGTACAAATGGTTCTAAGTCATGAAGCGCGTTTGTGGATTCACCTCAAGGAGCTTCTCAAAGTTTTCGATCACCTGAGGGTTCATAACTTCACACCTGGTGAGGAGCCGGAGAGATAATTCTGTAAACCGATCCGAGAGTGGCAACATGCCAGCCAGCACTTCAAGACTCATGGTGTGAGTCAAGTGCATGCAACCTAACGCGATACGAAGACACCTATACTAAATACGTTCCAGTTTGAAGATGTGCGACCGAGCCGCTGACTGAAAACAAAAACTACCGTATTCCATAACTGACAAAACCGTTGTCCGGTACAACGTTAGAAGATCTTGTGGATGAGCTCCCCACCAGGTCCCGGTAATTGTGCAGAGAAAATTGATCCTTGGCTGGCACTTTCGCTTCACATACTCAATATGTTCTTTAATTCTTATCTTTAAAGGTTCTGGAATGGGTTTTTCTTTTAATTTTTTTTTAATTTTGTCAAGGATGTTCCAATCATTATAACAAATAGTTCTCCAGGTTTACTTCAATATTTTTTTCAAGTATTCTGCTGGAGAAGAGGTTTTTCCAAAGTTTCGCCAGAGATTGGCCTAAAAATTTCGCAGAATTTCCTGCAGTGATTTCTACAATTCTTCTAATTTAGAAGTATTTTAATGCATTTATACAGAGGAATTTTGGGAGGTTATAATTATGTTTTTGACTGTTATTTTTGCTATGCGAAGCATAGTTATTTTGAACGTAATTTTTTGTTACCTTTAATATAATCTTGGCTCTTGACCGATCCGTCGAAAAGTTGCGGAAACGTGACTGCCCTGATTTGATAATTATCGAATATACTTGCCACTTTTTGGCTCTTTAAGCAAGTTCACACGCAAAAATCTGCAATATACCTGGAACAAATGATGCGATATATCTGCAGTTACTTGTTCTGCAGCGCTAAATGACCCAAGAAATTCCAGACTACACAGTTCTGCATCCGTCTACCACCAGATGGCTATCGTTGGAGTCAGTTTAAAATGGAATATGGAACGGGTTTCAGAGCTCGTGTTGGTTTTCACGTTCTTATCCAAATGAGACAACGGTTTGATTGTTGTCATCAGCCGATGACGCAGCCACTTATCCACTTCTTAAGCTAAGTGATGCCTCCTATCAACAAAGCGAATCGTATATTCCAGTCAAAAGCTACGGAATTACTGGAAATGCAATCCTGCAATACGCTGAAGTCTCGCTGATGGTGCTCCTTGTTAATTTTTGTGAGGATGATTGCCTAAAACATCTGAAGGATTTAGGGGTTTCAGATTTCGAGAATGATCAAGAAGTTGAAAATATCCGGAACTCTCGATAATACAAGGATGGAGGCTTTTACGCGATCTGCTGTGCTTTGTAACCCGAATGAAATAGATCATTAAGCGCATTGACCCCTTTGAAGGAGTTCAACTTGATTATTGAACAATATCCAAAATTCTTTTAACAGGCCTCTAAAAATGATTTTCCATCTAACCATCTACAAGAACAACAAGGTGGAAGAATCAGAAGACTTCGAAACTTGTTGAAGGAAACGTCTGTATTTCAAACGAGCAGATGGAAAGATGGCTTTTCACTTGCTAAGAAAATTCATTGCGAACTTTGACTAATTCCGCATTCTTTTTGAAGAAGAGGAGTGACTTTTCTCGTAATACAATCTGAGTAAGTCCAAAATCCGGAACGGCCTGAGTACGGACATCATGGATGCCAAAGGAGGAAAGGAGAAGTTGACCAGCTAACATAAACATCACAACAAAGTTCAAAATTCAACAAAATGATGTACACGCATCATAACAATGGTTTATTGTTAATTCCATTCCGATTTTGTTCACCTATAAGGTCGGTATCGTGTTCAAAAGAAATTTCTTTTTCTATCCCAAACCAATGGTAAATTCCATGTACTGAAACGGAAAAGTAAAAAATCGAAACGTAACATCTACAGCAGTATCTACCTGAAAAGAACGAAAATTAAAATTGGAATCTGTAGGGTTTCCACGCAAACTAATGGGAGCTGTCACTTTTACTTTCGGAAAAATATTCTGCTCGATTATTCCGTAAGTGAAGTTGACTTTTCGTTCCATGCAGATCAGTTGTCAAAATTCCGCTTGGTAATATTGAACAAAATTCCGTAACCTTTTTACTCTTTAGGTCGAAACTGACCTTATCCTGGAACTTTTAGTAACCAAAACAAACACCACATGATTCATTATCATATGATTTTCAGAGCACAAAATGTAAAGTAAAGATTTTTACCAAGATTTTTGCAGTTAAACACAGATAAAAAAGATTTTTTCGACAAAAATTATAGATGGGAACGAAAAATTATGCGGCAGCCCTGGGTGCAACTGGTTGGCGTTCTTCTTCTTCCAAAGTATCTAGATGATGCCTATCCATCGATCGGTAACTTTAGCTCTCCTGACATCCGTCTACGATCCGGGTTATTTTCCCGAGGATGGAACAATTTGACAATTTAACACTACGAGAACTCGGCCACCGAAATATTTTACAAAACGTCAATCAAAACGACTAAAAGCACGATAAATCATAAGTAATTTTGTAATTTTCACGGGAGGAAACATATTGGCTGTCATCATCGAACAAGGCACTCTGCGATCCACCCACTTGGTGATTAGAAGTACTTCAGAAAAATAAACCAAAAAGTTCCAAAACTATCTTCATAACTTTACAGTCGGCTGCAAGTCTTCCAGGGGTCCACCAGAAATTTGATGCAGCAGATGGCCAACTATCTAGTGAACGCACAGCGCTTACCGCATCGTAGTGTCAGATGACAGCGGGAGGTAAGATAGACAGAGATGATAGATGAGAGAGAGAGGGAAAGAGAGATAAATTGAGATGGAAAACCGTCAAACAAAAGACGTTGAGAGTATAGGCACTATCATATATTGTAAAGTTTATTTTGAAAGTGCATAGTTCAAGCGGGAAGCAAAATAGTGTTTGACTGGTGAAAGCAACCGAGAATTTAGTTTATTAGCGCAGGTAAATAAAATAAACAGTAAAATATGAGACACAAAGTTTAAAGGTGGAATTCGACACAGAACAGGACGGACGCATATGGACATGAAACAATTAGTGGCTCGGGTAGACGATAGGCAGAGGCTAGAGCTCTAAGCCGGAGTTGAAGTTTGTAACGTTGTACGTTGAACATATTAGTAAAATGGAAAAAGCAAAGAAATTAATTAAGTGTTAATTCGAGGAGGAGCTTCAGTCTACCGAGTGTGAGGAGAAGGCCAACAAGAAAGAAGGCGAAGTAAACTCCTTTGTCATCCACGAACACTTGCGTGAAGATTGAACTACCACACCTTGTATAGACCAGATTCTTCTCTGGCTTATTTGTTCCCACTGGCGGCCATTCCCGCTCTCGAAGCACTAGATACCGCATGGAGAGAAAGAAGAAGAACAAGTTTCCTAATTCCACCTCAAAAATTCATCATGCAGCACAATGCCACCATGCTCATATTTCGTCCCAAACGACCCCAACCGGAATATGATGCTGGTGATTCACCGCACCCGGAAGTGCATCTTCTGGTTCTTCGGGTGGATTTCCTGCATGAGTAATGGCTGTGCCTCGTTTTTTGCTTGGCCTTCTACCTTTCTCGGACTCAGATACAATCTCGCCAGAACCCGCGCCGCGCACTCATCCGGATCACTTCCGTCAGCAACGACGTGGTTCCTCTGCTTAATTGGAGCTGGGAGACCAGTCCGGAATCGGCTTCGAGTTGATCTCGGTTGCGGTTTGGTTGGTTTGGTTGGGAATCAAGAAGCTTTTTCCGGGAACAGAACCTGAAGAAGAATTAAATTATAAAGAAATTAAATTATTCAAGAAATGCCTGGGATTATAATTCGGGCGGGAGTGTAGAAGGAATGCTACGTTTCTATTCACCGCCAACGAACCGGACTTGGCCTGTCGGGGAATAGGATAATTGAAACGGTTTTCCAAAATTAATTTAAAGGGGGATGAATTTTTTTCTCTCGCAGCATTCGTGTCGTTCGGGGAAAATGAAATGGAAATAAAGTGTCCGGAATTTTGGGTACCCGAATGAAAATTCCCAACTCGAGTACGAGCTCTAAATGCACTTCCACTGTCGTTAATTGAGAGCTTCAGATGGCAGTAGATTTTTCTCATCGGAATGATTGTGTGGTAAGTACAATCAAACCCTACCCCAGGGAGTTGAGATATTTTCTTTAAGAAAACTTTTTCTAAACCTAATTCAACATTTGCTGGACAAAACCCAACCAGCGGAGTTTTACTCGGCCAAAAGCAAGAAGCCCAGAAGACCAAGGGGAAGCAAAATTATTCAGCAAACCCTGTGATTTAGGACGAGGCTTCCGGAGAAGGCAAGTTAATTTGCTGATTCTGTGAAATTAACGGAAAGTGATGATTTCCTTTTCCCTCATGTCATGTCATTTGAATTGCAATGTTTTTTTTTGTCGGATTGACAGATGACAATAATAAGCACTCTGACTGTCATTAGGAATTCATTTGGAATTCAGCTCTAGCAAATTGGCAGCATGTGTATGGATCAAAGGGTGAAAAAAAGTGGACTATCATAAATCACCGGAAATGATTCTTTGAACTGATCGAACTGCGGAACTTCGCTGCTGAATCAACAAATCGAACTTGCACATGGGCGCACACGTGTATCACTTGTCAGCAGGGAAATAAATGTGGGAAAAAGTGCCTGTTTATCTTCGGTAAACATTTGCGCTGGGCAGTAATGGAGGACCGACAAAAAAATTGTTTATTTTCCGCTCGACAGGACTTGCTTTACAAAAACACATTTGATCACTTTCACTCCATTGGCGGACACACGGGAATTGTGGCAACTTTATTCTAACAGCGCGCCCGTATCAATCGGCGGCAATCTGCGTAATTGCTTTGGTATTTCGCATTGAAAGTTTCACCGGATCAAAACATGTCAGCGCGCTTTCGGATTGCAATCAGAACTGATTTGTTGCGTAACATTTGAAAAGGAGCTATCTTCGTCATCTTGTTAGAATTTCTCTTCTGCTAATACCGCGGCTGCAAAAACATTTTCCAGTGAATTTATGATTCAATGTACAAGCTAACAACTCCTGCTCTAGACCTAACCGGTTAGTGAACCCACAAATCCAATGGTTTGGCCGTGATGAGATAATCCGTGAAGAGCACAGAACAACGAAGATTAGCCCTTTCAAACTTTACGCGAGATTCGGTAGTTTTTCTCTTTCAATGAAGCACTTACAAACTTTATATACTGTGATTAATATTATTCCTGGTGCAGTTGAAAACCGGAATATAGCAGTCGCGCCAATCGATTTTATTCCCGTTCCATAAGTACAAACAATAGCGCATCTAGTGCGCTGTATAGCGCATCAGATGCGCCATACAGTGCACTAGATGCGCCATTGTTTGGACTTATGGATCTGGAGTAAAATCGATTGGCGCGACTGCTATATTCCGGTTTTCAACTGCACTCACACCTCTTTTCTATCATGTTTTATTGACGCACACGATCGTTTGCAAAAACCTATTTAATGGGTAAAAAATACACCCATTGTGGCTAGAAGTGCCTCTCCCTCTTTTTGTAAATAAGTTGGTTTTATTTGTCAGCTTTTTGATCACAGTACACATTCAAAATTCTCTAATTTATATCGATGTGAAATTTCTACATCAATTCGATCGTTACATTCACGAACAAAGCAGATACAGTTCCCTGTAATGCAGCAAAATGAAGGGTTTTCCCGATTATTCCCGAATGAAAGTTCAATGCGGTCAATGAAAATGACCGGATCTTACTGGAAAAGCCTTCACAAATCCATAAGTGCTAAAATGAGACACCTCACGCAACTGTGCTCTGAGATATAGGGCCTGTTCTGCCCCATTTCCATATATAGGCTGTTCCAAAAAATATAAATACACTGCCTTTTTCAAATAAAAAAGACCATACTTAGATTTTTGATTAATTTATTCTCGAACATAGTAAAAAGCTATGTTTTATTTCCATCTTAATTTCAATTTGCTTGATTTTTCGTGGGATAGGCGAGTTCTCTAACTTTTCCCTTAACACTACTCATTAGCTTCTGCACAGTGCTTTCTCCTACCACTCACCACTTTAAGTCAACCTTTTTTAATTGTTTCCTCACTATCCGCTGGTTTCATGTGTTTTCTCAGCTTCGCCGTCGTCAAAGCCCAGATAGTTTCGATTGGACGAAGCTCTGGGCAGTTTGGTGGATTCATCTCCTTTGGTACTGTGATAGTACAAAATTAAACACGAGTTTTCAAATCCGAGCTTAACTGTCATCTCTTTTCTTGCTTCTTCTTCTTTATGTTGCTTTTCTCATAGACCACAGATAATGTACAGACTCATCACCACATCTCCCCTTTTCACAAAAGATTAAATCGATAAGGAACAGTTAATACTCCATGACACAGTCATTGAAACGATTTGGCTTCCTGATGTTCCTGCGGGCCCTACCTACTTCTGCCGAGATGGCAACAGACGAACCGGAAGAAACCGAAGGTGATGGTATGTCACTGAGTGAATCGGTTACGATTATTGGTTGATCAGAACTTCTGCGGTGCTCGGCTTTATAAAGATCTTCGAAAGGCGCTATTGTGTTAGGAACTTCGTCTGAAATGAAATAAAAACGTATACACAGAAGTAAACAATAAAGTAATTTACCTATGTCCACTGGATTTTGAGCTGAACCAAGTCTCTTAAGGTGACTAGAGTTCCTCTGATAAACTCTTCCATCATTATCTTCAACTGTTACTCGAGCTCCTTCTTTTGCAGTGACCGTCATAGCAGTTGGGTTGAAAGTCGAGGTAAGCTTATTACCAGACAACACATTTTTAACCAAAACTTTATCCCCGACCCCAAATCCGATAGTTTTGCTTTACGACGCTCATCCTCTCTTTCCTTTCCACTTTTCTTAAGCTGTTGATCACGATCAGAGAAATCGGTAAACGGAACTGCAGTGCTTATGTCTTGTAGAGATGGTAACTTCGTTCTTATATTCCTTCCGTACATTAACTCGGTCGGTGTTTTACCTGTAGTGCTCTGTGGTGTCGAATAATACATGGATAGATATATACGCAAGTCTTCCTTCCAGTCCTTCTTCATAGCTTGACTGATTTTCAATCTTTTAACCAAAGAACGGTTCTGGCGTTCCACCAACCCGTTTTCCTGTGGCCAATATGGTGTCGTTTTATTGAGAACTATCCCACGCATCCTACAGTATTTCTCAAACTCATTACTGACAAACTGGCGACCGTTATCCAGAGTAATAGTCCTGGGATAACCAAGTCTCACAAAAATGCCTTCCAGGCGATTTGCTGTTTCTGATGCTGTAATTTTCCTCAGAACTTCTACCTCTTTATACCGACTAAAATAATCAATAATCACGAGGAGGTAATCACCTGATGGAAGTGGGCCAAGAAAATCGATTGCTACATCTACCCATGGAGCTTCAGGTAATTTTCGACGTTGCATAGGTTCAGGTCGTTCTGGTTGACTTACTAATCGGCACCCAGCACAAGATTCGATGATTCGCACTACTGAAGCATCCATGCCTGGCCACCAACAAGTTTGTCTAAGCCGCTGCTGCATTTTAGTTCGCCCTGGGTGTCCCTCATGTGCCAGGTTTAACATTCTTTCTCTCAGCGATTTAGGAACAATCAATCTGGATCCTCTCACAACTATGTCTCCAACTTTGCCTAGTTCATTGCGAAAAGCATGATAAGGTTTGATTTCATTCGAAGTGTAATTCCAAACTCCACGATTTAAAAATTCTCTAAGCTCACTTATTTCTGAATCGTTTGCCGATGCAACTTCTAATTCATCCACATCTATTGCAGCTTGTTCTAAAACACTACGAACGTAAATATCAGAATCCGCATCAAATGGACCTGCTTCGGATTTCGATAGCCGCGACAGACAGTCAGCTATGTTTGTCTTCCCCTTCCGATATACAACATCATAGCTAAATGCTTGAAGGCGAAGCACCCAACGTTCGATGCGGAGACATGGTTTCGATTCAGGAGAAAAAATTGCTTCAAGGGGCTTATGATCAGTCTCTAACTCAAATCTTATGCCAAAAAGATAGATTTGGAATCTTTCAACAGCCCACACAAGAGCCAAAGCTTCTTTTTCCGTCTGGGCATAGCGTTTTTCCGTATCCGTGAGGCTCTTGCTAGCGTATGATACGACTTTTGGAGTACCTCCATGAAATTGTAAAAGGACAGCTCCCAAACCAACAGGAGACGCGTCGGCAACAACTCTTGTTTTCAATTTGGGATCAAAGTGAGATAAACTTCCGACTTGACTGATGATTCCTACAAGTTTCCCAAATGAATTTTGTTCTTCTGCACTCCACTTAAATGGTGCCTTGTTTTTCGTCAACTCTCGCAACGGAAAAGAGACAGTTGCCAGATCTGGAATGAAGGCCCCGATGTAATTTATCAATCCCAAAAAACTCCGTACTTCTTCACCGGTGGTCGGGTTTCTGAAGTTCCGAACCGCTTCTACTTTGTCCTCAGATGGGGAAATACCTTGCTTACTGAAACGATGTCCCAAGAAATCGATTTCGGAAAGCTTGAATGCTGCATTTTGATTGGTTCAAACGAATACCACAGTCACGGAACTTTGTTAGTACTTGCTGAAGACTCTTGTCGTGTTCTTCTTCGGTCTTTCCTACTACGATAATATCATCAATAAAGTTTGTGGAATTCGGGCAATCCGACAAAATCTGCTCGATAACTTTCTGGAACATCTCCGGTGCGCAAGACATTCCGAAGACCATGCGTTTGTATCTAAACAAACCTAGCAATGAAAAATCAAGTTTTGCATAAGTTCAAAATCCAGTCTAAACTAGCAAGATCTATACTACTAATAACGTTCAACAGGGACTTCAAATTAATTTGTTTCCACGATAACAAAAAAAAATTATATATATATATATATATATATATATATTATATATATATACTAGCTGAACCCGGTGCGTGCGCTGCTACGCTTGCAACAAAATGAAGGAAAATTTAAATATAACTGGCACGTTTATGGTTTTTTTTTTCGAAATGAGTTTTTTTTCTTGACCAAGCAGGGGTTCAAACTTCTATCAAAACATGCTTCTTATCCGAGAAACACACGTTTTGTCTTTAAGTAAGCTGGATAATTCTCATTTTTGGTAGAAATTTGTGTTTCATTTGTATGGGAGTCCTCCCTTCCAGAGGGGGGTGGTTTCTCAAACCACCATACAATCATTGCCTTCAAAACCCCCCACATTCCAAATTTGGTTCCATTTGCTTGATTAGTTCTCGAACCATCGCACTGGGCTCATCGATTATAATAAAAATTTGAGTTTAATTTGTTTGAAGCCCAGCTTCAGAAAGGGGAGAGGTCTTGAACTACCATAGAAACATTCTTGCCTTCAAAACCCCCCAAATGTCAAATTTGATTCGATTTGCTTGATGAGTTCTCGGGCTATGAAGAAATGTGTGTCTCATTTGTATGAGAGCGCCCCTTCCTGAGAAAACAGGTGTCTCAAACAATCATAAGAACCTTCCGCAGCTCCAAAAACCCCTTCATATAAATTTTCATGTTGGTCGGTTCAGAACTTCTCGAGTCTATAAGGGTCTTACAGACAGACAGACAGACAGAAATTCATTTTTATGTTTATAGAAATCTAGCCTCCAAAAACCCCCATATGCTAAAAAGGTTTCATTCACTTGATTAGTTCTCGAGTTAGGCAGAAATTTGTGATGTTTTTGTATGGACACCCCCCTCCCTCCCCCTTTCAGATGGCGGAGGAGTTTCAAACTTCCATAGAAACATTTTGTGCCTCCAAAAACCTCCACATGCCAAATTTGGTTCCATATGCTTGATTAGTTCTCGAGTTATGCACAAATTTGTGTTTCATTAGTAGGAGAGCCTCCCTCTTACAGAGGGCGGAGGGGTCTTGAGTTACTTTAGAAACATTTCTTGCCTTCAAAAACCTATACCTGTCAAATTTGGTTCCATTTACTTGATTAGTTCTAGAGTTATGCAGAAGCTTGTGTTTCATTTGTATGGGAACCCCGCCCTCCCCCCCCTCCCCGACCAGTGAAGGAGGAGGGGTCTCGAACTACCGTAGAAACATTTATTGCCTCTAAAATCCCCGGAAGCCAAATTTGGTTCCATTTGCTTTATTAGATCTAGAGTTATGAAGAAATTACAGTTTCATTTGTATGACAGCACCCCTTCTAGGAGAGGGGAGGGGTCTCAAACTACCATAGAAACATTTTTCGCCACCAGAAACCCCACGTGCCAAATTTGGTTCCATGTGCTTGATTAGTTCTTGATATATGCAGAAACTTCTGTTTTATTTGTATGGGAGCCTCCCTTTCAGAGAGGGGGGGTCTTAAACTTCCATAGAAACATTTCTTGCCTCCAAACACCTCCACATACTAAATTTGGGTTCCTTTGCTTGATCAGTTCTCGAGTTGTGTAGAAATTTGTGTTTCATTTGTATGGGAGCCCTCCTTTCCAGAGAAGGGAGGGGTCTCAAACCATCATAAGAACCTTCTCCAGCCCCAAAAATCTCTGCAAACGAAATTTCACGGCGATCGGTCTTTCCACTCGCGAGTTAAATCGTGACAAAGGAAACCCCAACTCATTTTTATTATATAGACTAGCTGATCCCGGTGCGAGCGTTGCTACGCCTGCAACTAAATGAATGAACATTACATAGAACTGACGCTTTTTTTTAATGAGTTTTTTAGTAATAAGGAGTTCAAACTTCTATCAGAACATTCTTCTTACCCAGACAATACACAGTTTGTGGCTTAGTTACCTGGATTATTCTCAGAATTGGTTGAAATTTCTGTTTGAATTCACCATAGAAACATTTCTTGCATTCAAAAAACCCTGCATACCATTTTTGATTCCATTTGCTTGATTAGTTCTCAAGCTATGCAGAAATTTGTGTTTCATTTGTATGCGAGCCGGAAGGGGAAGCGGTCTCCAGCAATCACAAGAACCTTCCCCAGCCCCAAAATACCTGCATACATATTTTCACTCTGATCGGTCAGACAGACAGTCACAGAAATCCATTTTAATATAAATAAAAATCCTGTTTCCAATACTCCCCACATGCCAAATGTGGTTTCATTTACGATTTTTTCAGAGGAGCAAAGAGGTCTCAAACCACCGTAGAAATATGTCTGACCTTAAAAAATTCCACATGCCAAATTTGATTCCATTTGCTCTTTATTAGTTCTCGAGTTATTCAGAAATTTGCGTTTCTTTTGTTTGAGAGACCCCCCCCCCCTCCTTCAGAAGGAGGAAGAGTCTCAATGACCATAAAAACATTTCTCTCCTTCAAAAACCCTCCATATGCCAAATTTGGTTCCATTTTGCTGGATTAGTTCTCGAGTTATGCATAAATTTGTGTTTCATTTGTATGGAGATCCCCCTTCACTTTCAGAAAGTGGAGGGGTCTCAAATCATCATAGAAACATTTCTCTCCTTCAAAAACCTCCATATGCCAAATTTGGTTCCATTTTCTTGATTAGTTCTCGAGTTATGCACAAATGTGTGTTTCTTTTGTATGGGAGCCCCTCCCCCCTTCAGAAAATGGAGGTGTCTCAAATTAGCATTGAAACAGTATTCATCTACAAAAACCTCCACATGCCAGATTTGGTTCAATTTGCTTGATTAGTTCTCGAGTTATACAGAATATTGTATTTCATTTGTATGGGAGCCTTCCTTTCAGGGCGAAGAGGAATCTGAAACCATCATAGAAACCTTTCTTGCCTTTATAACCTCACACATGCTAAATTTGGTTTCTTTTGCTTGGGGTCTCAAACCACCGTAGAATCATTTCTTGCCTACAAAACCTCCACATGCCATATTTGGTTCCATTTGTTTGATTAGTTCTTGAGTTATGCAGAAAATAGTTTTTCATTTGCATGGGAGCCTCCCTTTCTAAAGGCGGGAGGGGTGTCGAACTATAATAAGATCCTTTCCCGGACCCAAAAACCCCTGCATACAAATTTGCATAGCGGTAGGAATAGTTCTCATGTTTGGTTTAAAATTGTGTTTCGTATGTATGGTAGCCCCCATTTTCAGAGTGAGGAGAGGTCTTAAATTACCACAAAAACATTTCTTGCCTTCAAAAACTCACCCATACCAATTTTGGTTCCATTTGCTTGATTAGTTCTCGAGTTATGCAGTAATTTGTTTTTCATTTGCATGGGATCCCACCCTTTCTAGAAGCGGGAGGGCTCTCGAACTATCATAAGATGCTCTCCCGGACCCAAAAACCACTGAATACAATTTGCAAAGCAGTAGGTATAGTTCTCATGTTTGGTTGAAATTTGTTTCATTTGTATGAGAGCCCCCCTTTTTAGAGGGAGGAGGAGCTTTGAACCACCATAAAAACATTTCATGCCTTAAAAAACTCGTCCATTCCAAATTTGATTCCATTTGCTTGATTATTTCTCGAGTTATGCAGAAATTTGGGTTCCATTTGTTTGAGAGCACCCCCTCCCCCCTTCTTCCTCATATGACGGAAGAGTCTCAAATCACCATAGAAACATTTCCCTCCTTCAAAAACTTCCACATGCGAAATTTGGTTCCATTTCTCTTATTAGTTCTCGAGTTATGCAAGGATTTGCGTTTCATTTGAATAGGTTCCCCCCCTTTCAGAAAGGGGAGGGGTCTCAAATCAACATAGAACAAATTTTTGTCTTCAAAAACCACCACATACTAAATTTGGTTCCATTTGCTTGATTAGTTCTGGAGTCATTCAGAATGGTGTATTTCATTTGTATCGGAGCCTCCCCTTTTATGACGGGGAGGGTTCTCAAGCTACCATAAAAACCTTTTTTGCCTTCAAAAACTCACACATGCTAAATTTTGTTCCTTTTGCTTAATTAGTTCTCGAGTTGTGTAGAAATTTGTGTTTCATTTGTATCGGAGCCCCCCTTTTCAGTGGATGGAGGGGTCTCAAACCATCATAAGATTATTCTCCGGCCCCAAAAATCTCTGCATACAAAATTTCACGCCGATCAGTCCTTCCGCTCGCGAGTTAAATCGTGACAAACGAAACCCCAACTCATTTTTATTATATAGATATATATATATATATATATATATATATATATATATATATATATATATATATATATATATATATATATATATATAATGTACCCTTACCTTTGTGAGTTATGAACGTGGTTAACGGTTTACTTTCCTCATCCAATGCTAGTTGATAAAAAGCGTCCTTTATATCCAACCGAGAAAAATAAACTGCTCCATTAAGCTTCCAACGGATGTCTTCAATTGTTGGAAGAGGATGCGTTTCTCGCAAAATCGCCTTGTTGACCTGTCGCATGTCGATGCACAGCCTGATGTCACCGTTGTCCTTGATTACGATGACCATTGGTGAAACCCAACGACTTGGTTCGGATACTCTTTCAATTATGTCCTTCGCCAAAAGCTCATTTAGCTTTTCGTCCACTTTCTCCAATGTCGCAAATGGCAGTCTTCGCAGTCGTTGAACTACTGGCTGAACAAATGTATCTACTGGAACATGAATCTTGACTCCTTGAATGCAAGGAAATGGTCTCACCACGTTTACTTGATGCACCATTTGTTGACGACTGGGCAAACCAACTATCAAGACTCCAAGCTCTTTTGCAGTCTTTTTTCCTAGAAGCGGCTGAGGTCCTCCTTCTACTACATAGAAACAAGCCATCGTTTTCAACTGCTTACTTGCATCATCGATGACAATATCTGCTTCAAACCTATTGGTTACTACGAGATAATCCTTCTGTGCATATGCTCGGAACTTCTTATCGGTATGTTGGCTCTGTCTGTTAATTCTTGCTCCATTCTTGATCATTGTCTCCCATGTTTTACTGTCGATGATATTTGACTCCACTCCGGAGTCAATCTGCATCTCTATCAACACTCCTCCAACTCTCGCCCAAACCAACTCTTCGCAATCATGATCACATGAAACCATTTCTACCAACTCGACCTTTTCATCCCCATTCGTATCTTCTATAGCATGAAGCCGCCGAACTGGATTCCCTTTTTTGTTTTTAAATTGCTCACTTGATGAGACCGAAGGAAACGCTTGGTTGAAATTTCGCTTACCGGGTTGAAAAGATGAAGAACCGTTTCCGAAACTTTCTTTGGCACGCGAGAAACATACTACACGAAAATGTCCTTTCTTACCACATTTCGAACAGGTTTTATTCCACGCGGGGCACATCTGATTTGCGTCGTGTGCACGGCCACAGAACTTACAAACTCCTTGAACGCGTTGCACAATGTCAGTGCCAGCTGTTACTGCTTTAACTTGTCCTGACATCTGATCACTGGCTGAACGAGTAGCGACGAATGCATTGATTTGTTTTACAACCTCCTCCAGTGTCAGATCTGATAGTTGCAATAATTTTTCACGTAACTGCGTAGGGACAAATTGCAACATTTTGTCTATTACGGCGATGCCCGAACTCTCCGACTGCGTCTTACCAAAATTACATTTGTTTGCATGCATCTGCGCACGCATTAGGAATTTTTCCAATGATTCTTCCGGTTCCGGCTTCATTGCCCAAAACAGATACCGCTCGTGAGCTTCGTGACGTTGTGGCGCAAAATAACTATCAAGCTTCTCGATGGCAACCTGATACGGATCAACGGCTTTATCCTTATCTTCGGCGACATCCGCTCCAGGGATGCTGAAGAAAATCTCCTGCAGCTCAAACCCGCCATATGCAAGAAGCAAGTCTTTCTTTTCGGAGCATTCCTTGATCTTGGCTGCTCGCAAACAAATCTCATATCCACGTTTCCACGTATTCCATTTGTTTCTTCGTTCGTTGATTGGAACATTCTCGCAAGAAAAAGTTGGGAGATTCGCAAACGCTTTGTTTTGGTCCATCCTGCATGAACGTTGTATAAGCAACGAATAACACAACCATCAATATTTCAATAAAACACATTACCTGTTTCCTGCTTCCAGTCGCAAAGATCCTGCTTCCAAGCCGCAAAGTTCCTGCTCTCAAGTCGCAGATTCAGGCTCATAAGCCTTAGTAGTAAATCTTCCTGCTTTCGAGTCGCAAATCCAGGCAACCTCACCGTGCCTTAGCAACCTGCTTTCTTGCGCAGTAGCTGTAGAGCAAGACGTTCGTCTCTTTCACTCTTTCTGGCTACAACCAACCAGCCTCTACAAACGAATATTTCTTTTATCGTCGTTCAATTATTTACACTATTTTATACATACCTTCCACCTCGCTCGAATTGTACACGTGTGGCGCCTTCAATCCAACGTAAATTTGATCGCAAAATCCTTGAAAAGAAACCGTCCTCGTCGCCAATTTGTGATAGTACAAAATTAAACACGAGTTTTCAGATCCGAGCTTAACTGTCATCTCTTTTCTTGCTTCTTCTTCTTTATGTTGCTTTTCTCATAGACCACAGATAATGTACAGACTCATCACCACAGGTACAAATACGACATTGTTCCTTTTGTATCAACATGCACTAGAGCATATGCGTAGTCGTACAGATTTCGAAACCTCGGTTTAAAAAATTCAGCCTGCTTGGTGCTTCGTTTTGACAGCTTCTGCTTCCGACGAGTCTACAGGCCGATTTTCTCCTTGGCAAGCATATCTTTAGTCATCAAAGTATCGAAGCGAAACCTTTGCTTACCAACTCAGTCATCCAGCTTTAAACGTAAAAAGATGTTTAATTTCTCCAATAAATGGACGCAGTAACCAAGAATATATTATCCCGGCAAACTAAATTAGGTCTGAAATATAAATAAACGCTACAAAAGAGACTTAAATTTCGTAAAAATAATGAGCAATCAGATTTTCAATACAATTTCTAACACTTTGCACTACAAATTCGTCGTATTGATCTAACCGTGCTAGGGAATATACTCGAGCCAGACTCCAAGTTTTCTCTTTAATCGCACTGCATACTCACACATTTTCGTTGCGTAATTGCACAAACCATAAAAATCACACTTCACTTATTACACTAGCCACACGAGAATCTACGAATACGTGATAAAATACAAGAAAACTATGGGATTAATTTTTACAATAATTTAAATACGCTTGCACCTATTCTGAACCGTGTTTACAATTGACGTAATCGCTTGATGTTGCCAAACTATTTTATTATGACTCTTATTCGAATGAAATTGGTTTGGCTGTACTTCAATATCACTTTTTTTGTGGGAGTGATACAAATCGCCCAAAGTTGAACTATTTTATTTTTCCATAGATTAAATTATTGAACATACTTCTTATTGTATCCTAGAGGGTTTTGAGCTGTTTAGTGGAATACCTGTAACTAGAAATTAGAAGAAGAATTAGTATCTTCCATTTAATTCCAACTACCTTTGCTTATCTTCGACAGATACGCGTATTGCGTCTACAATGTGCAGACTTCTTCAGTGTCTCGTACTAATAACTCGACTCAGTCGAGTTATTTAGTACAGACTATACGAAATACGCGTATCTGTCGAAGATAAGCAAAGGTAGTTGGAATTAATTGGAAGATACTAATTCTTCTTCTAATTTCTTCTTATTGTAGATTTTTTTCAATATTAACCGAGAAATAAAATACCACATTTAAACATATTTTTACATATCTGTTGAATTTGGCGGCACTGCTCACATATTGTACAGCATACACATCAACGCTAGTGTGCGTGTTCATTCCAGAGCTCGAAAAAATTGACACCCGTCGTGAACGATGAGTAAAAAAAATATTCAGTAGGTACAATTTTCCTTCTCTTCATTTCGTTCTATCAGTCACGCAATATATTCGTGTTTACTATTTTGCTTGCTCAGTCATTCCGTTGTCCTCGTGTTCCACACAACTCATTCACACCACAGCAAAGTACACGGCTATTCAAGCCTCACGAGATTTTGGTTGCTTGACTGAATGTTCTTGTAACCAGTCATTCATTTTCGCGTTGGTGAGTGATTTTTTTTTGCCACAGGATTTCAAGTATTCCCGAACATGGCTGAAGGCAAAGGAAGCCAAAAGGCCAAATGGCCGAAATCGCTACAGAGTTTGTGAGGCATTTGTTCAAGAAAAGGCATTTGTAGGATCGATTCGAGAAGTTTTGGTTTTTTCCACTTCATTGATTCTCCAAATGAATGACTGTTCTTGCGTCTTCACGGTAGAACGTTGAAATTGAATGAGTTTTTTTTCACTTACGTACATTCACTGCTTTCTGGAACGAATGAATGATCAAAGTAAAACAAAACAAAACAAGTTTACTCATCTTGCACAAGAGATTCACGAAGGCAAATTTGTGTTTACTTCATGTACGCTAGGAACAGTGCGTGATGACTAATATTTTGACTCAGTCAGGGTGCAATTTGAGAATTGAATATGATATTTTTAAGCTCTGGTTCATTCATTCATAGAGCATTCTATGCCCAACGGTATGGTGAGTCTTGTTGTCAATATTCTCATGGAAGAATAACAAACAAACCCTTTCATTTTGTCTTGGTTATATGCATGCTACCCAACACACGTGAAATGCTGTCAAATGATCTACTTCATTTTTGGGTGTAGTAGTGGAGAACGTCAACTTGTTTGTAATTTTTTCTTGATTAAAATCAGTACGATTAACATGTGTACACAGATGGGATTAATGTTTTTCGCAATATTATTAAAATAGATACATAGCAATGGCAACTTTTCCGTATTAAATTGGAAGAAAATTATCAGAATCGAATGTTTTGTGTGTTGCTCAACAATGAACGGTAACTGAACGAATAAATTGGGAATAACTTGTGTACTCAGTGTTCGGTATTCAGTGCATATTCACCGATTTCCTCCGGAGGCCTGCTTATTGAGCTCAAGATAGGTTCTATTTACCTAGAATTTCTTCTCTATTATTTTTTTATTCTCAAGCAGTATTTCCCAGTTTAGCAAAAGAATCGATCGCAGCAAGCCGTGCTTTGAAAATGATGTGTTTTGCTCTTGCTGCGTCGTTTTCGCGGAAAAAAAATTAAAAAATATTCCTTCATTAAACCAAAATAAATGGTGATATTATAGTTTGTTCGAGTGCTTTCCGTAGGGCGTTGTGAATGGTATCGCTCTCATATATAAATACGCCAGGATCAAGAATGTCCATTTTTGATTCTGGAAGTGTGAAAACTCTTTACATATCCATTTAATATGTGAAGATTTTCATGCGGGGCTTATTATATATGAAGATGACCTCAGAATGTACGTGTATGAACATGCTTGAAATGGGTTGTTTGTTTTTTTCAATAGAGCTGTCACCTTCAATCTCCAGGGCTAACAATATTTGCACATGGTGTTCAGATAAAAAATTACTGAAGAAATGCAGAAAAGTTTCTTCCGTAAATGCACTGCTGGTCAGTGGGAGATTGATTGTAAACACACACACACACAAGAAATGTTTCTATGTTTGTTCGAGATCCCTCCTCTATCTGGTGTTTGAAACACAAATTTTACAATCATGAGAATTCTTTCTGCTGTTATGAAAATCTGTAAGCAGAGGGTTTAAGGACCGAAAAAGGTTCTTATTATGGTTTGGGACCCCTCCCCTCGAGATTTGTCTTTAATTCCTTTTCAATTCAATCTTCCCTGTTTTCCTAACTCAAGAGCAATAGCTATTAGGCCAGCGAAAATAACCCAAGAACTCTTCGCTTTACCACTTTACAACATTTCTTGCATTTCAGGATCAATTAAATAAATATTTCATGGGAATGGGAGAGACCACCAGTGCACCCGAATGAAGCACTCTGGATGGGGAGAGTGTGAATGCCGACTCCCCATTGCTAACAGTTTGTAGATAGAGGGCGGGCTCCTCACCCCGTCTATTGGGGCTTCCTCATGATAGGTACCCAGGTAACCAAAAAGAAGTTCCAAAGCGTCTTTAGAGCAGCCTATCAAGCAATTAAGTCGCCTTAAATGTAACATAAATGCCGCTTCTGGCCCAATATACGGCTGCTATACTACAATGCTATGATAATGCTTTATTAATGCTATTTTGCATTTGAAATGCTTATTACAAGCTACAAGCATTTAAATAGCATTTGAAATGCAACTTTACAACAGATAGCATTCAAGATGCTAATATAATGCTAATATAAAGCTTGTAGCAACTGAAATTCAGATTTAGGGTTGATTTACTGCATATGCTAATGCTTATTGGTTACTTGGGTAGCTTGCTCTTTTGACCAATTGTTCAATCTTGTTGTTGGAAGGAGATTCTTTATATTCCTGTGGAAACGTATAAGTAATGTTGCTTATCGATCCTCCCCACCCGTTTCTGGCCGCTCATACAATTTAGGGTAAACAGAAGTAATTAAATCTTGATCAAGTCAAGAGAGGAGGACAGAGAGGAAAGAATGGGCGGTAGTACATATTTTATGTTTTTCATGTATATCTCAGCGACTTTCATCGCTAAACTCAATCTTCTGGTTGGTATAAGAACGAAATTATTCAAGAAAATCATAAGAAATATAATTTCTTTGCAAAAGTGTTGCCTGTATGCTATTTTTTCAGTTTAAAATAAATTTTCGCAATTTTCGCTCAATGTAGATGTTTTGATTTCAGAAATGATCACGCCATCTCGTTTCTCACACTTCGAAACGAAAAACTCCTTGTTTTTCAATTTTTTTACAATTTTTTTTCCATGTTTAGTTATGTGTGGACCTAGCTACCATCCCAAAACAATCATAACCAATCCACACAAACAGTCAACGACAACCAACAACACCCAGCTGACGCAGCACAGCACATCCGGCACCCAGTTCACCCGATCCATCGCATCAGCTAACTACGAGGAACCAAACAACAAGTCCGCAACCACCGCGGATCAACGGTCAGCACGTGGACACGGCGCAACGCTTAGACAGCACATTCCAGTTAGGTACCTTCGAGAGTTAACAAAATAACCAGGAAAGTTAGTTTTAATTTGAGTGCAAACCAGTGAACATCGTTAAAAAATCAGTCCTCTAGTCCTCTCTCCTTTTTTGATAAGTGATTAATGGGAAATCCCATATAATTGTACATCTTAGTTAGTATCATTGCTAGGCACAATCTACTGGATTCTATTTGAAAAAAGTTGTTCAATAACACAAAAAAAAAAAAATTATCCCGGCCACATTGTTGCCAAATGTTTCTTTAAAAAAAAAAAGAATTACAGTGTTTGTATGCACAGTAACAATATCATCGTATTTCTCGGATTTTGTACATAAAAATCAAATGTAGTAACCGAAATTATAATTATGTTTCGACGACTTTATTATTTCGCAACTTATTTCCACTATTAAGGTGTGCCCCATTTAGTATTGGAACAAATATGTTTGATTTTTACAGCAACCCTAGTAATCGGATTTGTAAGCTATGACATATTATGTGTTCCCTATAACAATAACAACATCAGAAGTTTTTTTTTCACTGGGCATTTCGAACGTGAAAAATAATTGCGTGCAATCATTTTGAAAACCCTTCCTTGACTAAGCCAAAACTTGCTAAAGTGTTGGGTTTTCCCTGAAATACCGTGTGGTGTGTTTTGAATAAGTACAGAGATACTTTGTCGGTGGATCGCAAGCCTCAAAGTCGGGCGGGTACTGTCAACCGTCAGCTGCTGAACAAAGCCATCAAGAACATTAAGACAAAGCCCAACGTCTCAGGCCACGATTTGGCCACAAAATTTCGCGACGCACGCAGTACCGTGCAACGGATTTGTCTCCGGGAAGGCTTCTAGTCATACCGTGCTTGTAGCCAAAAAAGGGATCAAAAGCAGAACAATGTGGCCAGATAACTGTATGATTGACAAAATTCAATGTCTGTCTCCTCATGGATGATAAACCTCTGTGAAGATCATTTTCAAACAGCTACCGGCACAAACATTTTACTTATCTACGATTCGGAATGATGTTCCTGCCAAGTTCAAGTTATTTGCTCGTAAATACTTGGATTGGCAAGGCATGTGTAGCTGCGGAAGAAAGACCAAGGTTTTCATCACTGATAAGACATTTAATTCAGAGCTGTACCGAACGGAATGTCTCTAAAAGCGAATATTGCCATTCCTCAGATCCCACTATAAAGCTGTCATGTTTTGGCCAGATCTTGCAAACTGTCATTACAGAAAAGCAGTGCTAAAGTGGTATAAAACCCACGGGATTCAGTTTATACCGATAGAACTCAACCCACCAAACTGTCCCCAGCTCAGACCGATAGAGAGATTTTGGGCTATTAGGAAGAGGAAGCTGTAGATGAATGGCAGTGTCGTTCAAAGCATCAATGAGTTGAGAACCAAGTGAAATAAGATTGCCAAAACGATGGATGAGAATAATGTGCACCGGTGGATGAAACGTATTCCGGGAAAAATCCGCAAATTGCTTCGAAATCGACATGATTATTTTTTTTTGTATTTTCCCCTTTTAAGTTTACATAAAGTCGAACATTTTGGTTTTAAACAGAAAACTATTTTACTAATGTTTATGCGAAATATGCGGAATAGTCTCTGTTCAATTCAATTCTAACTGGGCCACACCTTATGGCATACTCAGCCCACACAGCACTTTGACATTTTTCTGAAAGTAAACAAAACGCAAGTGAGTTTCATATTTCACGGTAAAACTAATAAAAAACTTACATTGATCCACGAAATTCATTGCTATTTCAAACACAGGTGATTTATTTCCACTATCAATACAGTTTCAGGACGATCCACAACAATTATAGGTCAACTATAGACTGCTCTGAACTGCTCACACAGATTTCGTTCCACATTCCTGCTCGAAGGTTCCGGAGTTCCTCCGTTATTTTTAGTTCCATATCATAGAACAAACTATGACTATAATAACCCGCTGGATTCATGTTTTCGCTCGTTCAATGTTGTCTGTGATGAATTTGATTTTAATTTGTCAAAAAACGTTTTTAAAAATAGGATTAGTAGTAATATATAGTTTGTAAGTTAAATAATTCAGTCTGTGCGTCAATTCGAAGACGGTGATGTAAATAAATAAATAAATAAATAAATAAATTAGACAACCTTTAAAAAAAACTCGCATTTTCTTTAATAATAACTAATCAAAGTTTTGTTTGTGAGAATCATCTGACAGCTGTCGATTTACTTGACCTTGTTTTATGGTATTTTGATATAGATGCAAACCTAGATCACTGCCAGAAGAGGTCAAATGAAAACAAAAACAAATTGACTTATGACATACACGCTAAGATAAGATTACGGAAAAGTCGGTAAAAAATCCGAAAACCGCACAAAAGTGCACATACTCAAATTATCGGTAAACATGGATTACCGAAATTTCGGTAATGTTGGCAAGCAGGAAAAGACGTTAAAATGACTTATTTTTTACAGTTCTTTTTACAGAAATTGCTTGCAATCCAATGAGAGCACTTCAAACTAAATTTAAGTAAATTATAAGGTAGATTAGGTAAATTATAACGATAAAATTTGCACAACCACTTTACTAAAAAAAATAGGTAAAATGAAACGTTTTCATCGGTAAATTTTACCGATACTTCAGGTTTTGCTGCCAAAATCTAATTTTCGGCAAAATGAAAACCTTAGTTTCGGCAATATTATCTTCGCGTGTATGGCCAATTCTTTTGATGGTAAATAGTTATGCAATTGTCAAGTCGAAGCGAAAATAAATTTTAATCCTCCAATTGACACAGACGCTAATAAATATCTCATTGTTACCTGCGAGCGCTCATCACAGCAGCCCTTGAAATCATCGATTGGAGCCTAACCGCATTATCGTGGTTTCAAATCTCGAATTCCGGTGCAAAAAAAATGAAAACTAGTTTTAACACGCTTGCAAAAACACTGCCAAATGAAACGCATAACCGAAACTCCCATTCCGGCCTGCCATCTGCCGTTTTCGCACCGTAGCGTCTCGAAAGCGCAGTGAACCGGAAGCCGAAATCGAATCATCTGATAAAAACCGCCAATTCAATTGGCCGCCACTGTTTGACGTTTGGGCGTCCGGCTGATCCGCGGGTTTGAGGTTAGGCAGCGCGAACAAACAAAAAGCAAACTGCATTACCAGTGCAGGAGATCATCGAATAGCATGGTGGGCGGTTTTGGGTGGACTTTCGAATGACGATTCCGGGGATTCCTGTACTCAACTTCGTGATGCTTTTAATTTTCGGTTGAAAGGGGTTTTCGAATTGGAGGCTGTGATCTGCCGGGACCGGGCGGGATTAGGTTTGGGCCTGCCGGGGTTCGTGGATTGATTGGCACAACAATGCTCAATTATGGAGTTTAGAAGCCATGCGAAGTTCGTAGTTTATTTGTGTGGATGTTGGTTGAAAAAAAAATACCCGGACATGGAATTGAATTCTTGCCCCCAATTAACTCAATCAACCAAACCGCTCACATAAAGGTTTATATGCACTGCAACCAATGAATCAGAGATCAACAAATGGACCACAAAACAGAAAATAAACCCGCCATATGATTTTTAATCAAGTGGAAAAGTGTGAATAAACATTGTTCGCCGTCCGTCGGTTGATTGGGAGCAACCGCAAATAAATTATTGATCGCCACTAATTGGTTTTGCTTGGATATTATCTACCGGAGTCAGGTATTGAATTGAGTCATTACAGCGGGTGAAAAAACCCTCGCTACAAATTAAACAACAACCTTCCATCAGCTCTGACTGACAAAAGGATCAATTTTTCCGACAACCTCGTTAAAACTCTACCCCTTTTTTGATATATACAACTAACCATATGATTACGTCACTCATTCATGTTTTATCTGTTCGAAAACAGCATTCCAATACCTTTGTTACTCACACAGACAGTTCTCATCCACCCACAACAAGTTCGACAGAAACAAATAAGAAATGAAAAATTCCACATCCCTTGGCTCTGCCGGTTGATCAGAGTGTAACTACACTTTGCCTTATCTCGGACGGAGAACGACGACATCCAGATAGGTACATACGGATTCCTTCTGCCCCATTTTGGTCCAGGATTTTCTCCCCTTCTCGCCCCACCTCTCCAAAGCACTGTCGAGTTGATGATGGCAGGAGCAGCTTTTGGAGATAAATGAAAATACGACAAGACAAGTTACACGGCATCAAACCGGCAGACCTCTCGAACCTCTTCTCTGCGAAAGACGAATCGTACGCGCGTAATCCCCCGGCGGGTTACTCCCTAGACCCAGTCCCACCGAACGTTCCGAGGATGGAATGGAATCGACTCTCGAAAGAGCACCGACTTCGGGATTGCTTTCGAGAAAAGCACTATCATGCAACGAACCGAACGGGGCTTAGGCAACGATCCGAAATCCCAGCTGAGATTTGTGTGTGAATTGAAACAAAAAGGAAGCGACTGCCTGTGACTGTGCAGTTTATAACCCAGGCAACCGAATAACAATCTTCGAAAATTTGAAAAAGACAAAAAAAGAAAACTGTCGAATTGTGTAAAATGACTGCACTTCGTTCCGACAAATTGCTCCACTTCATCCGTCAGGGTATTTGAGTTTAGGGAGCTGGAAGACGCTTGGCATGGAAATGTGCGGCAATTCATCGTCCGTTGCGTTGCGTTCGTGAATTTTCCCGGGCTCTCGGCACGTAACCTCAAAGAGTGATGAAGGTATACATACCGGTCGCTGGTGTTTAGGAACAGACGGCACTCGGCTTCGTTGGATGGAACTATGTGTGTACGTGTCCGGGACTGCAATTTTTCCATTACAGCAATTTTCCACTCAATTGTTTCTTGACTTCGCGGCAATTCTGGAATTCCGCTCGCGTTGAGTAACGCAAAAAATGGATCCTCCTCGGTTGCCGAGGGAACACTAAATAACATCGTGCCAGGTGAGGGGAGAGGCAATGTGAACACCTACAGCACAGTTCCTCGCCAGTTGATTGGTTGAGTGTTGCCTGCGTGTGGTGTGTCGGTGTGTCAATCGGAGGATTTATCCTTAAGAATGCGACAAGGAGTTGCTCATTTCATTTGAATATGCGGCGAAAGAAATCTTCAAATCGTCGCATTTCATAATTTCATCCTCTTCTACAAGTGTTAAGATGTTTGTATGCAATTATTAAAACCTTGAAGCCTTTATCCACCATAATCCAGAAAACTGTCAAACCTGACATCCATTAAATTTTGGTTTTTATACCCCCTCTCTGTATGCATATTATTGTTTTCGATTTCAATAATAGATGGATTTCAGTTCAAATTTAATCATTTACCAGTTGACATGTAAGAGTTCTTCTGATCACGGATAGGTGAAGTGTGTTTTGATGGAAATAACTGGCAGAGATAAATCAAGGTATTCGTACACTGCCATTTGCTTTCATGTAAGTCGATCTCGTTTCCGTCTAGCCGTTGAACCTCGTCACCCTCGTCGCCAAGGGAAACCAGGCGTTCTTTGTCTCTCTTGGCAATGACCGTTTTTGGCTGCAGTTTTCCCTGATGCGTTTTTGTGTGGACCGCAATATGCTTTTCCAAAAGAACGCCAGATTCAAAGTAAACTCCACACTTATCGCATGGCTTCTCTGCTATTTTTTTCTGTAACAGATGGACAAAACTTATCGTATGACATGTTTTCTTTTGCAAAAAAACGTGAACTTTGACCCGTCCTTTCTTATGAAATAATTTTTTTTTTTTTTTACGAATTCATTTATTTGTACAGGCTCAACCGAATCAACTTTACAGAGCCAAGTTTTCATGTTTATATACATCAGTTATCTTAGAACTAAGGTTAAGGGATAGAACCGATTACTCGCGGTCGTCTCGAGGTTAATAGGAATAACAATTTTAAGGATGGGAAAATTGGGGTGGAAATTTTGAACAAAGCATAAGGAACAATGGTTTTCTTATATCTAGAACTTCAAATTACAATTTTTTTAATTGAACGTTTTTAATTAAAAAAAAATCGCTCACTCTCACACACACACAACCACACTCTTACACACAACCGCAATCACACACTGGCACACACATTCCTCACAAATTTAACCTAAACAGGTAAGTTAATCAAACTACAATCTAAGGCTAATGTTAGTCAAAAACACATAAATGAGTTTCATAAACTCCAGATCGCGAGCAGCCAAAATATCACGAATCGGTACATTGGGTTGTCTACCTCGAGCCCTAAGGGAATCATAAAGCTCAGATCTGACTCCACGATGCTCAGTACAAAACCAAATAACATGATCTGCGTCCTGGTAACCTTGTCCACATTCACAGAGATTGCTGTCTCCCAGCCCAACACGGAACAAATGAGCGTTTAAAGAATAATGATTAGACATGAGGCGAGACATCACACGAATGAAGTCTCGACCCACATCCAATCCCCTGAACCAACATTTCTTAGACACCTTAGGAGTGATAGAATGTAGCCATCGCCCCAAATCTCCTTTACTCCATTTATACTGCCAGCTATCGAGTGATATCTGACGAAAAATATAGAAAAATTCATTGAAGGCGATTTGTCGGTCATAAATATCGCCTTCCATAGCGCCCACCCTTGCAAGCGAGTCCGCTTTCTCATTGTCAGGAATCGAACAATGAGAAGGGACCCACACAAAGGTGATATTAAAAGAACGTGAAGATAAAGCACTTAGAAGACCTCGTATTTTCATAAGAAAATAGGAGGTGTGCTTTACCGGCTTCAAGGAACGAATAGCCTCTATAGAACTAAGACTATCCGTGAAAATGAAGTATTGATCCGGTGTAAAAGAGGCAACAGTTTCTAAAGAAAAATGAATTGCTGCCAATTCCGCGACAAAAACAGAACAAGGTGCTTGAAGTTTACGAGCGACGCTATAATTTTCATTGTATACACCAAAACCAGCGGAGTCCTCTATCAAAGACCCGTCAGTGAAAAACGTTTTAGTGGAATCAACTTGGCCAAACTTTGCAGCAAATACCACCGGAGCAATCATAGGACGATGATGCTCTGGGATTCCACGAAGCTCCTGTTTCATGGATAAATCAAAATGAACCGAATTTCCGAAGTCGGAGAAGCATACACCATTGGGAATATTAAGCGAAGGGCTGACATCCTGTGTTATGTACAAATGGTACAACGTCATGAAGCGGGTTTGAGGATTCAGCTCAAGGAGCTTCTCAAAATTTTCGATCACCTGGGGGTTCATAACTTCACACCTGGTGAGGAGCCGGAGAGATAACTCTGAAAACCGATCCGAGAGTGGCAACATGCCAGCCAGCACTTCAAGACTCATGGTGTGAGTCGATTGCATGCAACCTAACGCGATACGAAGACACCGATACTGAATACGTTCCAGTTTGATGATGTGCGACCGAGCCGCTGACTGAAAACAAAACTACCGTATTCCATAACCGACAAAATCGTTGTCCGGTACAACGTTAGAAGATCTTGCGGATGCGCTCCCCACCAGGTCCCGGTAATTGTGCAGAAAAAGTTGACCCTTTGCTGGCATTTTCGCTTCAGGTACTCAATGTGAGATCTCCAGGTGCACTTTGAATCGAACCAGACCCCAAGATATTTAAATGACATGGAATGAGTTATTGGTGTGCCCAAAATTTGAAGTTTCGGTTGTGCAGGGTTATGCTTCTTAGAAAAAACTACCAACTCAGTTTTCTCCGTAGAGAATTCGATACCTAGCTCTAGAGCCCAAGTAGACAAATTGTCTAAGGTATCCTGTAAGGGTCCTTGCAGATCGACCCCATTGGGTCCCGTGACAGACACTACGCCGTCATCTGCAAGTTGTCTCAACGTACAGTTGTCACCTAGACAACCGTCAATGTCTTTGACATAAAAATTATACAAAAGGGGGCTTAAACATGATCCCTGGGGGAGACCCATGTAGCTAAATCGAAAAGCTGTAGAGTTTCCATGAGAAAAGCTCATATGTTTCTCTGACAGCAAATTGTACAAAAAATTGTTCATTAATGGTGAAAAACCACAAGCGTGGAGTTTATCTGAGAGAACTTCAACAGATACTGAATCAAAAGCCCCCTTGATATCCAAGAATACAGAAGCCATTTGCTCTTTTTTAGCAAAAGCTAACTGAATATCTGTGGAAAGCAACGCGAGGCAGTCGTTCGTTCCTTTACCTCTGCGGAAACCATATTGAGTATCTGAAAGCAGGTTATTCGTCTCAACCCATTTGTCCAGACGGAAAAGGATCATTTTCTCCAACAACTTTCGAATACAAGATAACATCGCGATGGGTCGATAGGAGTTGTGGTCGGACGCGGGCTTACCAGGTTTTTGAATGGCAATAACTCTCACCCGTCTCCAATCATCCGGTACAATGTTGAGTTCCAGACACTGATTAAACAAGTGCAACATGCGCCTCTTAGCGATGTCTGGGAGGTTCTTAAGCAAGTTGAACTTGATCCTATCAGCCCCTGGAGCCGTATTGCCACACGAAAGGAGTGCGAGAGAGAGTTCTACCATTGAAAAGGGTTGGCTAATCTCATCTATCGAATTCGTTGTTTCGCGAGGAAACATTTGTGCTGGCACAGAATCTGGACAAACTTTTCGCGCGAACTTGAGGATCCATTGGTCCGAGTACTCCTCGTTCTCGTTGTTCGTAATTCTGTTACGCAATCTTCGCGCCGTATTCCAAAGGGTACTCATCGACGTTTCGCGCGATAGCCCGTCCACGAATTGTCGCCAGTAACCACGTTTCTTGGCCTTGATGAGGCTCTTAAATTCTCGTTCGAGAGCCGTGTACCTTTCAAAGTGCTCAGGTGTTCCACGTCTACGAAAAACTTTGAACGCGTCGGACTTTTGCGGTAAACCTCGGTGCATTGCTGATCCCACCATGGGGAAGGAGGTTTCCTGCGAAATGACGTTCCTGGAACTGGTCGAGTTTGAGCTTGAAGCGCGCTTTCCAAAATTAGGTTGCTGAGGAAGTTATATTCCTCCAGCGGTGGAAGCCCTTCTACCGTTGTTACGGCTTCATCTACTGCTGTCTTGAACCTTGTCCAATCGATATTACGAGTTAGATCATACGTGACGTTGATGGATTCCGGCGGAGTCAGCCCGGTGGCAACCGAAATTTTTATAGGCAAATGATCACTACCGTGGGGATCTTGGATCACATTCCACGTGCAGTCCAACGATAATGAATTCGAGCAAAGTGTTAAGTCTAACCTACTACCAAGTGAGGATGGACCAGCCAAGCGTGTAACTTCTCCATTGTTGAGAACTGTCATATTGAAGTTGTCACAGAGGTCATATATCAAAGTAGACCGGTTGTCATCGTACAGTTCTCCCCAGCCTGTACCGTGAGAGTTAAAATCTCCCATGACCAACCGCGGAGCAGGCAGAACCGAACAAATATCTGAAAGTTGTTTTCGGTTAATTGGTGCTCTAGGAGGAATGTACACAGAAGCAATGCAAAGGCTTTTATTTTTAATAACAGCCTGACATGCGACAACTTCAATACCTGGAATTGGAGGAAAATTCACTCTATAGAAGGAGTAGCACTTTTTGATCCCCAAAAGTACTCCTCCTCCACGTGAATCCTCACGATCAAGACGAATAATATTGAAATCATGAATCGGAAGATCGATTTCGGGCGAAAGCCATGTTTCACAAAGAGCAAATGCATCACAACCGATATTGTGAGCTAAAAATTTAAATGAATCCAATTTAGGAACAAGACTTCGACAATTCCACTGCAGAACAGTGATCAAATCCCCGACCTTTTTTGGCAAATTATCCATCGAAGGAAATGATAGCTGCAAGGATGGGCCACTTTAATGTTAATTTCTTCAAAAAAGTTTTCACAGTGGGAAGCATTGCCATAACAATGCTTTTAAGAGGGTCAGAAATTTCGAAGTATTTGAAAATACCTTCCACAATATCATCAAATGAGAACAGCCCAGATGAAGAGGGGGCTTCTGTTCTTAAAATCGGGGCATCAGGGATTTTAGATGTCCCCGGGAGAGATGGGAAATCCTGTGTGTAGTTGGCACTACGAAAACCAGGAGCATTCGGATTAACCTTTTTTTCACTGCTCTTTGAATTGGGCATGTTGGTTTGAGGCTTCTGTTCAGCTGCTTTACCTGCTCGGATGCGTCTTCGCTTCCGTGAAGCACCTTCCGGAAAACTGAAAGATGTTCCCTCCTCAACCAAGTCCGAATCAGACTCGTCATCTGACAGAGGAGCGAAAGGATTTGTATTGGTATCGGGTGGCGAAGCTTTCTTAAGCATTTCTGCAAAAGATTGCTTCGAACGTTGTTTTAGCGAACGTTCTAATTTTTCCCCGCGTTGTTTATACGCCGGGCACGACGAGAGAGCGTGAGGAGGGGTTCCCTTGCAGAAAACACATTTTAGTGTGTTATCCGCACAGGGACCAGCCTCATGTTTCTCCCCGCAAGTTGAACAGCGTGCCTTATTGCCGCAATGGGAGGCCGTACGCCCCATCTGCTGGCAGTTTTGGCAGATCATTTTCCAGGGTACAAACAACCGCAAAGATAGCCGAAGTTTGTCCAGTTCTAAGTAGTGAGGAAGTGCAAAGCCAGAAAAGGTCACCCGAAACGAGTCTGTGGGGGTAACTTTTTGTTTACCCCCGCTGTGCGATATTTTAACTAACTATCTCACTTCCAGTATCTGAACTGGGGGAGAAGCGGGTTCTTGAATCGGCCAACCGCCCGCTTCTCCAAAATTTCAGGGCACAGACTCGCCTCTGTGACTACTCCTACAATCTCCACATCACGAGCTGGAATATAAACACGATATTCCAGTGTAAAATGCTGGGAGGAAGCAATCTCATTAGCCTGCTTAAGGTTAGAGACGACAACACGGAGTTTATTAAATTTAACTTTCGTGATCTCTGTCACGGCTGAGAATCGCTTCGTCAAATCAGTAGTGATTTGGTACACGTTCAAAGGTTTCATTTTGGGCTGAAAGTAGACAACCCATGGACCGACCGAGTCAATTGGATACGATCGCGGTCGAAAATTTGTTTGTGCCACCCCATCATCGGGTGGCAAAGGCACTTTTTCAGCCAAACCGTCCATGTCGAAGAAACCTCTTCCACATGCACGATTTGCCTTACTTGCCAACAATTTAAATCACACACAGACACAAACAAGGAACACACAAATTAAAGCTAAACTCTAGTGGAATGAGGGACGGGGAAAAAAAAAAAAACTTAACTAATATTACTGATCTTTTGCTGCTGCTGCTGCTGCTGCTGCTACTGCTGCTGACGCACCGTATGCGCGAACGTCGCACTTCTATGCGGGGAGCGGGGAGCGGTGCGCTGATGCGATCGCCTTCGGGTGCACTCGCTCAACGCTGTCGGATGACCGTTGGCGATGTAGTAGTGTATCGCTGGTATCGCGCGTCACCACGCGGAGATGAAGCGAAAAAAGGCGGGATGATAATTCGCCAGCTAGCACTGCTTGATTTGCTAATTTCACTGGAAAACCACACTGCTTTCTTATAGCGAATTCGTTTTTGAAACTGGTTCAGTGCCAACCCAACTCGAGAAAAAAAAAACGATTTTGGGTTACGAGTCAGATTGTATGGTAGTGTGTGTGAGACCACTTGACTATCCTTTGCTCGCTGTCAAAAATAATTATTATCTCGTCGTCGTATTGTTTGCATTCGTTTGTTATTGCTTGTCGGTAGTCGAATTGTTTTTTTAGATTTGTCATTTTTTAGTTTTGAGTGCCGTCCCGTCCGTTCGAAAATATGGAACAAACAATAAATCTAATCGAGTTTGATGTTGCTATCGATGATTCAGGGAGCGTTGTTCGAGAGGGAGAGGAATTTGTGCTGCTGCGGAATAAAACAAGTTAGTATTTTTTTTTGCTTGGTCGCTTGATGCTGTTTCATTTCTTGTTCATTGAGTCTTTTAGAATGGTAAATCTCAGATGTTCAATGTACAGTATCTTGATTGTTTATATCACGATTTCGCTTATTTCTATTTATTTTGATTTTAAATTATATTTTTAGCTGGTTTGATGGTTCAGGCAAGGTTTGCTGATGTGGCGGGGTTTTATGGACTTCAGCTGGCGAACACGTACAAAACACCAGCTGAAGTTTATGTACCCACGTCGCAAGAGTCCCACTACCGCGAACTATCGCTAGGTGAATTTTCCGGTGGCATAGGATGCCTGGATAATGCATTCGTTGCACCCGGTGAGCCATCACCATCCACGTCGCAAGTTTACAACGACCGCGGGTCATCTCCGGCATTGAAAACGGTCATGACATGGAGCGAAGAACAGACCCATCTTCTGTTAAATTTATATATGCGTCTTATGGATAACATAGGGCCATTCAAGCGCTTTAAAAACAAAAGAAACATGTGGGAACACATCGCGGACGAGATTCAGAAAAAGTTTGGTGTTTCGTTTTCCGCAGTTCAAGTGGAGAACAGATACAAAAATGTATCTAAAAAAACAAGGATTTTGTTAAAAATAACCGCACGTCCGGCAGTACTATCCAGTCTACGCCATATGATAGAGAAATGTCTATGATCGCCGCGGTCGACGATTCTATTGAACCGGAGATCATAATGACGCCAAAGATTATTCGAAGGAAGCAATCACAATCGAATGTCGAACCAACAGAAGTAAGAGGAACTAAACGCCCAGCAGAAGCAGTTGCACATTGTGAAAGTCCGTCAGAAGAGTCTACACCTGTTAAAAAACTCACAACGATGCTGCTTCTCAGCTGTTAGAAGCGTATAGGATCGAATGTGAGAGGAAAGAAGAGAGGAATAAACAAAAAGCCCAACAGCACGACGAAAAAAATGCAGCGACTGGATAGATTGAATAATATACTCGATGAACTGGTAAAGAAAATGTAGCGATGATTACTGTTTTTATTTATTGATTTGTTATTATTATTATTATTATTTGATTTGTATTAGATTCACCGCTTTGGCATTTACACCCTTTAAAGATAAAAACCAGTACAACCGATATTTGAATGACTTTTTAGTATACACAGACCCATCATACACCCCTATTATTCCTTAGTGAGCTAAGTTTGTAGAACTTCTTCAGATGAGTTGGTATAATTTATTCTGGACATATCGTACATCTTTTACAGGTAAGTAAGAAAGATTTTGTTGAGATAGATTTGCAGATTTACAGGTAAGTGTGTAGAACTTCCTTAGCATAGTTGGTTTCTCCATGTTAGTTTGTAGAAAGTCTTCAGAAATGGTGTACAACTTGGAAGTTTTCTTTTTGATAAGGTAAGATAAATTTATAAATGATTGTATAACTTTTTCTTATAGGGATGCACTCTAGTGTGGTTCTTTTTCAAGCTTGGGAATCTGGATTATGTTTTAAACGGCTTTAACGTTTCTATGAAGGTTTTTATTGCCATAAATCTTCCGCAGTTTCATTTCGTTTTACTTCTCCAAGTCTACGCAAAGCGGCATTCCGTGCATTTGGGAACGACTTACGCTGATAATGGGTATCAGGTTGCGTCGTGATTCATCGGCTATGCTGGGATCATCCGCGTCCTCGTCGCCGTTGTACACGTCATTTTGATTAATGCACATGTTATGTAGTGTACAGCACGCTAATACAAACTTGCACATTCTCTCGACTTGAAAAAATCGAGCCGAGTTAGCTGACGAAACCTTTGCTTTAAAATCCCAAAGGAGTTTTCTATTCTTACCCGAGTTTGACTATGTTTAATATTGTAATTTCTAACTTTATGTGTTAGATTTCCATAATCCTTAAACGGCGTAAGCAGAATACTCTCGCAAGGGATAGGCAGCATCTCCAAGCAGGTGATATTGACCACAACAGATGCCTGGTAGCTCATCACTAATCGGCGATAAAGAGAGACCCTTGAGTCGTGTATACGGCTTGGAGAACCTACACAGACATCAAGAAATCTTCTCTGCGCATCACAAACCCCTTGAAGAGTCATTGAAGTCATGTCGTGACGGTTGATATATGTTGAGCGTATTTTGTGTGCAGGCTTCCTAATAGGGATGTAGCATCCATCAATACATCCTATGACGTTCGGAAAACCTGCAATCTAAAACGTTTTATATGTTAGGTAATATTCTTAAAAGTTATCTCGGTGTTGACTTACACTTCTGAAATCAGTTGCGATCTTTTCTTTTTCAGCTTCAGCATCCGGAAAGCAAATAATTGATTTGGACAAAACGTAAAAATAGTCCAATATATGGTTCAAGCATTTATAAAAAGTTGACTCAGAGATGTTAAATAAATTACTGATTTCCCGATAGGAATTTTTGTTTGCACAAAACCTAAAATAAAACAAAAGATTTAAAAAAATTATATGTGATTATAGAAATGTGCGTTTTCTTTTCCTCTTAACTTTTGGGTTGGCAGCAAGTTACTTTTAAGACTTGGTTGTTGATTTCATTTAAGTCACCATAAATCATAAAATCTCTAATAGGTATTCTATTAGAGTATAATCAGCCGCATTCAAAGCGTTTAATATACGCTTCAATTTATGTTAATACTTTCAACGGGTGTGTCGTGTACTTAAAAGTTCTTGCGTGCCCCTCGCTCCAGCCACAGAACAGTTACCATAGAAACGCCAGCATTTGATCATTAACTGGAACACTTCTGCGTCCAGTTCCGGTGTTGGTATGATGGAATTCAGATTCCGCGTAGCCTACAGTAATCATCTCCGCTGTGCTTTTGTTAATCCGGAAATGACGCCGAAACTAGAAACAAACAAAGTACTTTGTAATCTACTGATAGAACGTAAATATGGTAATAAAAAACTTTTACTTTTGGTAGTAAAATAACAACCAATAACCAAAGCACATCGCGAAAGGGAAACCAACATTGAAATCAGATAGATTAATTAGCCCTTCGATTTTTTTTTTGCGTGATTGGAAATATATATTATCGATTGCAATGTTTGTTTACATGAGCCCCTTTCGCGAAAAGCATTTGTAGCTAAGATTTACCACCGGCGGCAGTAAAATAATATTAAATATCACTTACCTCTTCATCCGAAAAGTTATTCACTACGTCGCGGACGAAATTACATACTCTTTTTCTTTTGTTTCTTGGCTTTTCAACACTCATAAGCAACACATTTTCCTCAAGACCCGAATCGGAATCAGATTCTGATTCTGATACACATAATTGGACGGCAATAGCAGCAACACTTATCACAGAGGCACAATTCTGCATTTTAAAATAATGTTTTTCTGCTGCTCAGTAGATTCCGCTTTCAAAACACAACACACAATTTGACAGCTAGAATACAGTTGTATTGGTGAACTCGGGTTGAAACTGCAAAAAGTTCAGTGTGAACCCATCGTCAAAAAAGTTCAACCCAGTGCCAACCTGGGTTGAAACTGAGCGAATAAAAAAACGTTTTGACAGCAGTTTGGTTGGAACTGGTGCGAAACTAGGTTGGAACTGAACAAAAACGAATTCGCTATGATAGCGAATTCGTTTTTGAAACTGGTTCAGTGCCAACCCAACTCGAGAAAAAAAAACGATTTTGGGTTACGAGTCAGATTGTATGGTAGTGTGTGTGAGACCACTTGGACTATCCTTTGCTCGCTGTCAAAAATAATTATTATCTCGTCGTCGTATTGTTTGCATTCGTTTGTTATTGCTTGTCGGTAGTCGAATTGTTTTTTAGATTTGTCATTTTTTAGTTTTGAGTGCCGTCCCGTCCGTTCGAAAATATGGAACAAACAATAAATCTAATCGAGTTTGATGTTGCTATCGATGATTCAGGGAGCGTTGTTCGAGAGGAGAGGAATTTGTGCTGCTGCGGAATAAAACAAGTTAGTATTTTTTTGCTTGGTCGCTTGATGCTGTTTCATTTCTTGTTCATTGAGTCTTTTAGAATGGTAAATCTCAGATGTTCAATGTACAGTATCTTGATTGTTTATATCACGATTTCGCTTATTTCTATTTATTTTGATTTTAAATTATATTTTTAGCTGGTTTGATGGTTCAGGCAAGGTTTGCTGATGTGGCGGGGTTTTATGGACTTCAGCTGGCGAACACGTACAAAACACCAGCTGAAGTTTATGTACCCACGTCGCAAGAGTCCCACTACCGCGAACTATCGCTAGGTGAATTTTCCGGTGGCATAGGATGCCTGGATAATGCATTCGTTGCACCCGGTGAGCCATCACCATCCACGTCGCAAGTTTACAACGACCGCGGGTCATCTCCGGCATTGAAAACGGTCATGACATGGAGCGAAGAACAGACCCATCTTCTGTTAAATTTATATATGCGTCTTATGGATAACAGTAGGGCCATTCAAGCGCTTTAAAAACAAAAGAAACATGTGGGAACACATCGCGGACGAGATTCAGAAAAAGTTTGGTGTTTCGTTTTCCGCAGTTCAAGTGGAGAACAGATACAAAAATGTATCTAAAAAAACAAGGATTTTGTTAAAAATAACCGCACGTCCGGCAGTACTATCCAGTCTACGCCATATGATAGAGAAATGTCTATGATCGCCGCGGTCGACGATTCTATTGAACCGGAGATCATAATGACGCCAAAGATTATTCGAAGGAAGCAATCACAATCGAATGTCGAACCAACAGAAGTAAGAGGAACTAAACGCCCAGCAGAAGCAGTTGCACATTGTGAAAGTCCGTCAGAAGAGTCTACACCTGCTAAAAAACTCACAACGATGCTGCTTCTCAGCTGTTAGAAGCGTATAGGATCGAATGTGAGAGGAAAGAAGAGAGGAATAAACAAAAAGCCCAACAGCACGACGAAAAAATGCAGCGACTGGATAGATTGAATAATATACTCGATGAACTGGTAAAGAAAATGTAGCGATGATTACTGTTTTTATTTATTGATTTGTTATTATTATTATTATTATTTGATTTGTATTAGATTCACCGCTTTGGCATTTACACCCTTTAAAGATAAAAACCAGTACAACCGATATTTGAATGACTTTTAGTATACACAGACCCATCATACACCCCTATTATTCCTTAGTGAGCTAAGTTTGTAGAACTTCTTCAGATGAGTTGGTATAATTTATTCTGGACATATCGTACATCTTTTACAGGTAAGTAAGAAAGATTTTGTTGAGATAGATTTGCAGATTTACAGGTAAGTGTGTAGAACTTCCTTAGCATAGTTGGTTTCTCCATGTTAGTTTGTAGAAAGTCTTCAGAAATGGTGTACAACTTGGAAGTTTTCTTTTGATAAGGTAAGATAAATTTATAAATGATTGTATAACTTTTTCTTATAGGGATGCACTCTAGTGTGGTTCTTTTTCAAGCTTGGGAATCTGGATTATGTTTTAAACGGCTTTAACGTTTCTATGAAGGTTTTTATTGCCATAAATCTTCCGCAGTTTCATTTCGTTTTACTTCTCCAAGTCTACGCAAAGCGGCATTCCGTGCATTTTGGGAACGACTTACGCTGATAATGGGTATCAGGTTGCGTCGTGATTCATCGGCTATGCTGGGATCATCCGCGTCCTCGTCGCCGTTGTACACGTCATTTTGATTAATGCACATGTTATGTAGTGTACAGCACGCTAATACAAACTTGCACATTCTCTCGACTTGAAAAAAATCGAGCCGAGTTAGCTGACGAAACCTTTGGCTTTAAAATCCCAAAGGAGTTTTCTATTCTTACCCGAGTTTGACTATGTTTAATATTGTAATTTCTAACTTTATGTGTTAGATTTCCATAATCCTTAAACGGCGTAAGCAGATACTCTCGCAAGGGATAGGCAGCATCTCCAAGCAGGTGATATTGACCACAACAGATGCCTGGTAGCTCATCACTAATCGGCGATAAAGAAGACCCTTGAGTCGTGTATACGGCTTGGAGAACCTACACAGACATCAAGAAATCTTCTCTGCGCATCACAAACCCTTGAAGAGTCATTGAAGTCATGTCGTGACGGTTGATATATGTTGAGCGTATTTTGTGTGCAGGCTTCCTAATAGGGATGTAGCATCCATCAATACATCCTATGACGTTCGGAAAACCTGCAATCTAAAACGTTTTATATGTTAGGTAATATTCTTAAAAGTTATCTCGGTGTTGACTTACACTTCTGAAATCAGTTGCGATCTTTTCTTTTTCAGCTTCAGCATCCGGAAAGCTAAATAATTGATTTGGACAAAACGTAAAAATAGTCAATATATGGTTCAAGCATTTATAAAAAGTTGACTCAGAGATGTTAAATAAATTACTGATTTCCCGATAGGAATTTTTGTTTGCACAAAACCTAAAATAAAACAAAAGATTTAAAAAAATTATATGTGATTATAGAAATGTGCGTTTTCTTTTCCTCTTAACTTTTGGGTTGGCAGCAAGTTACTTTTAAGACTTGGTTGTTGATTTCATTTAAGTCACCATAAATCATAAAATCTCTAATAGGTATTCTATTAGAGTATAATCAACCGCATTCAAAGCGTTTAATATACGCTTCAATTTATGTTAATACTTTCAACGGGTGTGTCGTGTACTTAAAAGTTCTTGCGTGCCTCTCGCTCCAGCCTACAGAACAGTTACCATAGAAACGCCAGCATTTGATCATTAACTGGAACACTTCTGCGTCCAGTTCCGGTGTTGGTATGATGGAATTCAGATTCCGCGTAGCCTACAGTAATCATCTCCGCTGTGCTTTTGTTAATCCGGAAATGACGCCGAAACTAGAAACAAACAAAGTACTTTGTAATCTACTGATAGAACGTAAATATGGTAATAAAAAACTTTTACTTTTGGTAGTAAAATAACAACCAATAACCAAAGCACATCGCGAAAGGGGAAACCAACATTGAAATCAGATAGATTAATTAGCCCTTCGATTTTTTTGCGTGATTGGAAATATATATTATCGATTGCAATGTTTGTTTACATGAGCCCCTTTCGCGAAAAGCATTTGTAGCTAAGATTTACCACCGGCGGCAGTAAAATAATATTAAATATCACTTACCTCTTCATCCGAAAAGTTATTCACTACGTCGCGGACGAAATTACATACTCTTTTTCTTTTGTTTCTTGGCTTTTCAACACTCATAAGCAACACATTTTCCTCAAGACCCGAATCGGAATCAGATTCTGATTCTGATACACATAATTGGACGGCAATAGCAGCAACACTTATCACAGAGGCACAATTCTGCATTTTAAAATAATGTTTTTCTGCTGCTCAGTAGATTCCGCTTTCAAAACACAACACACAATTTGACAGCTAGAATACAGTTGTATTGGTGAACTCGGGTTGAAACTGCAAAAAAGTTCAGTGTGAACCCATCGTCAAAAAAGTTCAACCCAGTGCCAACCTGGGTTGAAACTGAGCGAATAAAAAAACGTTTTGACAGCAGTTAGGTTGGAACTGGTGCGAAACTAGGTTGGAACTGAACAAAAACGAATTCGCTATTAGTTGTTGTTCGTTTGTTACGCGCGATGAAAGAGTATCGGGACTTCGTAATTAAGCGTTTTTTGAACGGTGAGCGACCCGGCGATATATTCCGGCTGCTGAAATCGCATGGGGTCAAGCGGAACATTGTCTACACGACCATCAGGCGATACCGGGAGACGTCCTCGACCAATGACCGTGCGAGATCCGGTCGGCCGCGTTCAGCGAGGACGCCACGGGTCATCAAGATCGTGAGGGAGCGAATTCGGCGCAAAAAGAACCGCTCAATCCGGAAAACGGCTGCAGATCTCAACGTTTCCATTGGAACCGCTCACACCATACTCACCAAGGACCTTGGTTTCAGGCCTTACAAAAAACGTAAGGTCCATGGCGTTTCGGAGGCTACCAGCAAAAAGCGGTTGGATCGAGCTAAGAGGATCCCTCTCTCGGCACGCTGGTCAGGAGTTTTTTTCGGACGAGAAACTGTTCGTGCTGCAGCAGCCGCACTGATGTGCAAAATGACCGGGTGTGGGCGCCATCGAGGGACAGCATTCCTGAATCCAATATAAACATCCCTCGGTTCCAAAGTGCCGCGTCGGTGATGGTTTGGGGGCAGTATGCAAACGTGGTAAGCTACCCTTGGTGTTTATTGAAAAAAACGTCAAAATCAACGCGGCGTACTACAAAACTGAGGTTTTGGAAAAGGTTGTTGCCCCCAGTCTCCGAAGCCTCTACGGCGATGAGCATTACGTATTCCAGCAGGACGGTGCACCAGCCCATACGGCAAATGTGGTTCAAGCCTGGTGTCGGGACAATTTAACCGACTTTCTGGACAAAACTTTGTGGCCTCCCAGCTCCCCGGACTTGAATCCTCTCGACTTTTTTGTTTGGTCCTATATGATGGCGAAGCTGAACGAATACAAGGTCAGCACTTTGGATCATTTCAAGACGGTAATTCTCAAAATCTGGGACGAAATGCCCATGCAGTCCGTGCGTGCCGCCTGCGACGCGTTCGAGAAACGTTTGAAGCTCGTTAAGGAGTACAAAGGGGGTCATTCAAGAGAAATGTTGTAAACGTTCCTTGTAAACATAGCTTTCAATAACATAAATCCAAAAATAAAAAAACATGTTTTCATTTTTTTAACAAATTTTGAAAGTGTATCCGAACTTATTGAACACCGTGTAGACTGATTGAGGTGAGAGGAAACCACGCTTGCCATTGGCGCTGTCCCAGGCGTCATCTGTTTTGATTTTCTTTTAATTACAGCTGATCTGATATTAACGCAGCAGCAACCCCGGACGGTCAATCATGCTCATGCTCAAAAACGCATTCCATATTAATTTTGTATAGAAATGATTATAAACCTAATTTCCTGAGGGCTGGTGTTTATAATCTGGCTGAGGGTCACCTAATGGTGAGTCGACAACTGTGATGGAGCGTCCGTCCCCGCAACATAGCTCTGGTCCTCACAAGTTCCTACCTCATGCTTCCACGGGTCAACAGATGACAAATACCGCCAGCTAAGGGTTGCGTACTTAGCTGGTAGGGCCGCCCTGGGCACTGTTGTCCTTCTGACTTCAGCTAGATTGAGGAGGTGCGTGCCGAGCGTCTGTCCACCAAGGAGGTCTGTCCACCAGCGGCTGAGTAAGAAACGCTGTATCTCGTCAGCTATACCTTAGGAGGCAGTCCCACCAACGCAATGTAGCCAACGCGGTAAGATAGCATGCTGAAGTCTTACGCTACTACGAAAAATGTAAGCATTCTTTATTTCTTTATACGGTATATAATTTTGGATCATCCATGGAATCAGAAGACATGCAGATAGTACACATGTTATTCTCATTTTATATTATAACATCCCTTCCCAATATTTTTTATGCTATTTTCAGCTTCGCATTTATCCATCATCGTAAGTTTTAGTTCACCTACCCCCCATGAAGCGAGATAAGGCGCTATAACCTTGGCAATTATTGCCACGCTTTTGGTGCAAATGCCAAAAGTTCACCCACAGGCAAAAGGAGCATAAACTAATCTTTCTAGCATCTATGCTCCCAACGATAAGATACAAATTATCACACTGTATAACTCAACATGGAAGCGTTTGGTACGGGAGGGCCACGCTTTCTTCCTTCCCTTGATCCAGAGTAGTAGAGCGATTTTAGATCTGTCTGAAATCGCTCTATTTCTTGGAATTCCCTCTGCGGCACACACTACGCAGTTGGCCTGGCCAATGACAAGAAAAATGATGTATTCAAGAAACCATCATTTTCCAGGATGCTTTCAAGAATTGGCTGCGTTAGTGTGAGATCAGATTAGATTAGAATTATTTTTTTTATTATTTTATCTCCGTCGGCCTATTTCCTCACATGGTGACAATCACCGACGCCAGGGAGACGACTCCACCACCTGGACCCTACCTAACGACTCATGACTATGAACCAGGACCAACGGCTTTACTTCCCTTCCGAAGGAAGACGTGACCAAGATTTTTTCGTCTCAGAAAAACCACCGACGTCGACTGGGATTGAACCCAGACCCACTGGGGTGCCAGTAGCAGTCACGCTTACCACTACACCACTGACGCCGGTCAGATTAGAAATGATTATAAACTTAATGTCCTGAACTTGAATTCATAATAGGTATGTAGATTTTACCCAACAGGATTAATTCCACATTCTATGCTCATAAAATTGGACCGCATTTTTTTAACTCTCGACAGCTCTACATGTTGACTTCTCAATCCCTTTTCCTTTACGCCCCTTATGATTATTGGATTTATTCCCCTAAATTGATTCACTCCACGCTTTAAAATTGTTAAACTTGTTTTCCGAACACATTTTTAAGAGAAGAATTGTCACCTTAAATCACCATCAGGAGGTGCTCAACTGTTCAAAATGCATCCAGCAGGAAGTAATCTCTCGTATTATCAGGTCGTCTAGCCCATTCGGCATTTAATGTTACTGTTTGGATTGTATTTTGTTGTTAGAGACGTGCAGAGCACCTTTTAGTTTCAATGATGAAGAAAAAAGCGGATTGCAGCCTGCCATCCCTACTGCAGTACATCGTGACTGAGACATAAAAAGCATACAATCTTGAATTCGAAGGGAACCGAGCTTCTCCAACAGTGTCACCATCCGGAAGACCGACGACATCAGACGTGTATTAAGTTGTTGTACACGACTGGCCCGTTATCATCGTTGCTTTTGTCATTATGTTCTGTGTATCGTTCGTTCAATGTTTGTGTTGTGTTGGAAGCGCTATTAAGGAATATTTAAAAAGGTATCATACATATATTATATCGGAGTAATTTTGCGACCAAAACTACCTAATTTTAATAGGAAGTAACATGGCCTTCACTTCGCCAAACGACCTTTATCTTTAGCTGAAGAGCATCTGACTCTAGGGAGCACAGTAAAAAATCTCTCATCGAAAAACGTACATCAAAACCCTGCCTTATGTTTATCCATCCACACCAGCAAAACTATGCCCAGCTCGCCATCCGCTCTTCATATCCCATACACTGACCAGACAAAGACGACTTCCTACACACGTTTCAAGATTGCGTTTTTCTCTCGTGCGTTGTTTTAATTCTCTTGCCGTTGACTGTTGAGAAGGCTCTTTAAATCACGTTTAGTCGGCCCAAGAGGAGTCAGCGGTAGACACAAAACTCAAAACAAGAAGCAAACCCCAACGCATACCAGTTGCGCCAAATGTATTAGAAATTTGGGGGTATCATTAAGGGAGGGGAATGTTTTAAATAAATTTACCCATTTAAGGAAATTACAGATGCTTTTGAAACGGACAGCTTTGGTGTTATTGACAAAATTTTGGAAAGTGGTTTGCCAGATCCTCTTCACCACCATAACTTAATAAAATGAATCCTTGATTTCGATTCAAACATATGACATGGAATCTTAAATTGTAATCCAATTCGGTTCTCTGGGGGAATCGGGATTAAATTTATCAATCACTTTTTTTTTTTTTTTTATTTCTTTATTATAGTGGCTTTCAGCCTCCTGGGCTGGTTCGCCACTATGCTCTATCACTATTTAAGATCCATACGGTTACAATTTCAAAATTTCAAAATCTATGTGCCCCTTGTCTGTCTCAACTAAGTCAGTTGAGTAACAAAAGGTGAAGTGCCTAAACATTTTATTTAAAAATCTTTTTGATTTAAAAAACTCTTGAATTCTTGACGAACAAATGAAGTGTGCAGTCCATTTTATATTTTAAGGAAACAAAATCAAAATTAATTCCATGAACAAACTGACACAGCAGACAGACGTTCGACTTCATATTATTTACCTGTGTAAAAACATGGCTTCCCTCAAGATCTCAAGTAGCAATAAGCTAACAGATGGCGCCACAGATTTGTTTTGATTGTTAAGTGAAAAATGGGTTGCCTGACAAACTTTCAGATTTAATGTAGCAATTAGTTGGCTAGGCGGCGCTACTGTGCAAGATGAAAATTTACACAACAAATTTGAATTCTGCTGACACTTAACTCCCGTATGTTTTAAAATGTGTAAAATGTGAGCGTCCCCCTGATTTGGCGCCCATGCCACATACACTACGCAGTGCAGCACAGAGCTGAAGAAAAGCCGGCTTTCCAGCCAGAGCGGGATGTAGAAGGAGTGGGTGAAGCTCTGCGCGGCCTGGTCGATTCGATCGATGCTTCAATACTTGGATGGAACACACGCGGGCAAACCGGTTTCTTAGATTTTTTGTTGTTGTTGTTGAGCCTCTCGTTCAAATGTTGTTTCTTTTACTTGCCTACCACCTTCCTGCCCGGTTTTATCGCTATTTTGATGATTGTTTATTCTCTCTTGTTTTCTGCCTTGTATTTTGTGTATGCTCTCTTCACAACACTCCTCCGTGAGTGCTTTTTGCTTCATCTTCTTCACGATCAAGGAAGGTTCCATGCGAAGTGTTTGAAGACTACGCGGTCTGAAGCAGCTCGTCGCTGGACAAATGAGTGTGTGTGTGAGAGAGAGGTTTTTTTTTTTTATTTACGGTTTATGTTTTCATGTTACTGATGATCGTATGTTTTGTGTACTTTTTCTGGTTCGATCGTTGTCGCTTGCGAGAGCGATGATAACCTCTTCGTGGTGGCAGGTCGTGTAATGATCGTTCGATTGAAGAAAAAAGTGTTGCTGGTATGATCATCAAAGGCAGGGATGCCAGATGCACAAAATGTCACTACGGAGCTTCAAATAAATGTCTGCTTTTGTCTGCATGAAAGATTTTCCTTGAAACGAGCTTGAAAGAGGGTTGCGTTAAATTAAGGGCATGGTTTGAGAGTGATCATTTTGATGAAAACTACAAGGGACAGCTCAATTGGAATGTACACAAATGTGACGTTGGACTACGTAGCAATGTGTACACAATTAGATTTTTTTTTTACAGATCTGTAAAATTTTATAGAATTCTCAACAGCCGAACGTTCGGCAATCCAATTTAACGGATTTCGGATCACAGTTATCTGTAAAAAAAAACAGGATTTGTAAAATTTTACCAAAATCCGTTAAATAAGATCATGTAACGTTCAGCTGTTGAGAATTTGGTAAAATTTTACATATTTCTGTAAAAAAATCTAACTGTGTAATGAATGTTTTTATTTTTTGAAGAGCGTGTATTAGAAAATATGCGACATTTATCGATTGGAGCAACCGATAATCTGTTAAAGCCTTGTCAAAAGCCATTCCAGTCAAGCCGGAGATCTGCCAAATGGCTAAGATGTTACATCTTTATCAATACTTCTTATTCTTTGTTAGCATTTCAAGCTTATTGTGAAAGCAATTTGCTAATTGGTCTATATGCACCTCCACAGTTATTAATTGAGAGCTTTCGATGCCAGGTACCATTTTTGCGTTAGTACGAATGTGTGGCAAGTACAATCATACCCTAGGGAATCCTAATACAGGCTCTTTAATTATTTTTTACAGGAAAACTGACTTTTTCTTTAAATTATTATCCAATTTTCTATCCATTTCAGCATGTAGCTGGAAACTTTCACCTGTCCTCGGGTGTTTGGAAGCAAAAAGAGTTTTGGATCGGTGGACACATCAGTCAGTTTTGTAGACTTACATCGTAATTAGTTTGCTGCGTATGAGTATGATTTGTTATTAGATTAGATGATTCAGGAATCGCCGGATAATACTAAAGGTTCCAAGAACCACAGCTTTCTGAATTCTGTTCAGTTCGTTCCGCAGCTTCAACTCTTCAAAGAAACGTATAAGAGTACGGGGAACAATTCCGGTCACCAAGATTATTACCGGAACTATACAAACCTCCTCCAAATGCATCATCTGCCTGAACTCCTCCGCTCAATCATGGTACTGGTTGATTAGACGTTGAAATCCAGCGGTGCAGCGACATTGATGAGTTTTACACTCTTTTTCCTTTTGTCGTAGTTCACAATTGTTGGCGACATTGTTGTGTCAACTGAGATACGCTACTTCTGCCAATGCTTGGCAGCCAGCAACATATGCTCTATCTATGGCAATTTTGAACAAAAAAAAATATGAATGAAATTTACTCCTCTCGTATTGTTTTCCTTTTCGATATACAGTTGGGTGTTCCAAAATGATGTTTTTCAGAAAATCTGGGGGCTCACCTTCCAAATGATAGCTAAGGGTGTAACAACAAAACTTTTCGAGGGCAACATTGTTGTGAAATGCTGTTTAGAGGTCACTAATTTAAGTTTTTGAAATAAGTCCCATTTTCTTACCACAAAAAAAATTCTAGTTAATAAAAACCTATCAAAAACTATACCTTTTATCTATAATTAAGAAGAAAAATTAGTAATCTCCATTTAATTCCAACTACCAATAAGCGTATCTTCGACAGATACGCTTATTTCGTCTACAATGTGCAGACTTCTTCAGTGTCTCGTACTAATAACTCGACTCAGTACGAGACACTGAAGAAGTCTGCACATTGTAGACGAAATACGCGTATCTGTCGAAGATAAGCAACGGTAGTTGGAATTAAATGGAGATTACTAATTTTTCTTCTAAATTATAGTTACAAGTATTCCACTAAACAGCTCAAACCCTCTAGGATTTATACCTTTTATATTTTTAACAAATTTTTCATGGTCCATACTATTAGTTGAAAAATGTCACGGATGGATTCAAGTCAGTTATTTCGTCACAATTGTTATTATTTTGGAAAACGATGATCATATTGCTAATTTACAATATTTACTCATATAAAAGTGTAGTGCTATTAAAAATTTAATACAATAAAAAGATGCGAAAATTTATGACAAACAAATGTGCCGAAAAAAGCAATATCATTTCATGTTTTTCAGACTCAGAAATTGGACCATACTCGTTCAAGTCTTCTGCCAATCATGAAGCGCGTTCTGCTGGGTCATTTATCACGCACAAACTGTTGCATTTATCTCTGACTTGCATGTACTCAACGTTGCTGCTTCAATTTGAAGGATCTTCTTTAGGCAAGATGTTGGGATCCAAGCAACACACAAAACGTCTTTTAATAATGATTTATAATTGTTTGTATTATAAAGGTATTATAAACGTTTTGCAAAACTTGTCAAGTTTGAAGCGGTTTGTATTTCTCGTATTCTATATATTACTCTGACAAACGGTCGAGCTAAAAATGATTTTTCAAATGCTGCAAGGGATTAATACTTTATTATTGTTACTGAAAACATGGATCCATACATTTATGAAACGTAAACAGGACAAGATTTTATGGGCAGTTCTATATACTGTTGAAATATCATTACACCAACCCTGTTTTGCAAAACGTGTTCTTTTTTCTCATTACGATGAATTCCATTTAAGTACAAAATCGTGGTTTCACTGCCAACATATCATAGATTCTCACAGTTTACTTCTCAACAACCTGAGTTGGCTAAGCAAAGAAGCTACAAGCCTATCACACCAAGTGCTAGTGTTCAAATCACATGCTTGGTGATGTTATATTTCTGTATGCGGATATTTTTATCAATTTTATGTTTTTAAGGCAATTTTATGTATTTAAGGCTTCACTTTTTGTGCTATTTGCGTCAAATTAAAGTACGAAATAAAGTATCATAGTCCTAAGTTTAAAACCTGTTTTTGTCATTTAACAGTACTTTCAACTTGTTTAAGGAGATCGAAGTAGGTTGCGCTCCGGGACTGACGTGTTTGTGCTTCGCTGCATGTTTTATCTGCAAATTTTCGAGAAAATTAGATATTTAGTGGAAATTATTGTGTAGTGTTGACAATGATTTGGTCACTAAAGAGTTGATTGCGGTCCAACACGAGGCTTTCGACTGGTTCGAAACAAAGGTAAAAACAAAGTGTCCCCGGTGCAGACGGAACCCCGAACATACAGCCTTGCGGCGACAGGAGGAGCTCGAGTTCACCCGCGTCACTCGGAGATGTTTGGTTAATCGTCGTGGAGCGTTCATGGTCGACCATCTCCTTAAGAAAAGAATGTTATCTGGAGGGTACGCGGACCTGCTCTGGTTGCTCGATGTTACAACCACAGCAATGGAATGTTCTGGAAACCGGGTGAGCTCTTTCCATTTTCTCCTTTTGTGTCCCATTCCAATATTTTTTGTTTCGATATGTATGTATATTAGGGTGGCTCACCGTTTATATGAAAAAACGTAAACTTGACCACATGAAGCCAGAACAACTCTTTTTTGGAACCATTTGGGGTCCCTAACAACTGTGTAAAATTTGGTAACGATTGGTTGTAAACCGGCTTCCCGCATTGCGTTTGAAATTTGTATGGAAATTAGTATGGGAAAACGTATTTTTTTGCATTTTCATCCCTAGAGACCCTTTTTTGCTTGGGTCACGTAACTAATCAGTTAAAAGTATAGTCCATAATGTGCCTAACAACTTTGTCGAAAGATGTGCGGTTCTAAAATGTCCCTAAAAAAAGTTATAGCTTTTCTAAGATTGTTGGATCGAATTAAATACCGAAAATATTTGTTTCTGCCAACACTGCCAGTGTACCAATGGAAGCCAGATTTCTATCCGCAATAACTTTAGCGTTTCTTGTCTTATCGATTTGGAATGTTCAGATGAACTACTCATAAACATTTGCACAACTTTATGGGTGTATTTGGAGATGCCTCCCCCCCCCCCCCTCACCCCCCAATGCCAACCCGAACCCCTCTCCCTCAATTCATAGTAATGGAAATACTGTTTCAAACTGAAATAACTTTAGTGTTTCTTATCTTGTAGAGTTGGTTTGTTTGTTGGTTTGTTTCAAAAACATAATCAATCTCATATGCCCAGTTGTTAGAGGGAAGTGGGGGGGCATTCTATATTCCCTCCACAACCATCTCCGGAGTTTCTCATCTAATAGAGTCGGTACATTCGGATGGACTATTTCAAAATTGATCAGTCTTATAGGCTTATGCCAATGATTTCGATACAAACAAATCAATCATACGTTTGGTATGATAGATTAGATCAATAGCTACAAAACCAGACCTATATGAACGCATAAACCGTTTTTTCTATCTGCATCTGTATGCCGAAGTGATTTAAATGCCGTTTCAATGTGTGGTGATGGAATTGAACCTTGTATGACGTAATTTGCGTCAGGAAGCAGTGTTGTATTTTTAATAATATCTAAGCGATTTTTTGCTCTCCATCAAATATTAAGAAACCTATACTGCCTTTCTACGCATAATTGTCCCATGTGATGTTACTATCCACAAAATAATCAAAACTCAGGTCAATTTGTGCCCCGATTATTAGAAATGCTTCGTTAGACAAGATTTTCAGAAGTTTTATGGAACTAAATGAATTCTGGTATGTCCTATTTATAGTTCATGATGAAATATATGATTGGAAGGAGTTTTCCAGCCACTAATAATGTTCCCTGATGTCATCACGTTTTCCGTGGGACAAATTGATCTGAGTTTTGGCTGTTTTGTGGAAAGTAACATGGGGCAATTATAAATAGAACGGCAGTATAGCAAGATACATGAATGTGGGAAACAAATATGATAGAAACTTTTCATTAGTTGTTCAACCTCGTTCGTAAAAGAGAGGCAAAGTTCGGAATGCACTTAGTATGGCAGAAAATAGATCATAAACTCGATGTACCTACGAACAAGTTGAAGTTGGTAATTTTCGGTGGAAAACTAACATATCTGAACATACCAACTCGATAAGATGAGAAACACAGAAGTTTAGGTAAGAGACGCGTTGGGAACTCGCGTCTACAAATGTCTAAAATAAGAGTATACTCTCCTCGTCTTCTTTTTTTTCTTATTTTTAGTAGTTCGTGTTTGTTTTGCCCCCGTCCCCCCTCACCACGATGAATCGCCCAATGGCAACCAAGACGATCGAACACTAAAGCAAACCCTGCATAACGCAAAAGTACTGGCGACAACTCTCTGATGAGACAAGAATAACTCCCTCCCAAGCTCCTCACCTGATCCTTCCCTGAAAAATATTACCCTTAACCTCGAGTAAACCGCGAGTAATCGGTCCATTCCTACTAGACGTAGTATTAAGTTATTCTTGTTAAAACACAGACAATGATTATCGGCTCCGTAAAGCTAACGCAATTGAGCCTTCCAAATAAACGAACTGGTTAAAAAAACACAGAAATTATTTCAATCTGTAACTTTACTTCCATCGATATTATTGAGGGGGGAGGAATCAGTATGTACCTCTTCTTCAATTACAAAAAATAAATTGAGCAAATGCTTTTGAATAGCTCATCCGAACGTACCAACTCCATTAGATGAGAAACTCCGAAGTTGGGGGTGGAGAGAATATAGTATGCCCCCTCTCTTTAACAACTGGGCATATGAGATAGAGCAAATGTTTTTAAATAACATATCTAAATAAACCATCTCGACAAGATACGAAACACTAAAGTTATTTCAGTTTGAAACAGTAATTCCATTACTATGATTGGAGGGAGAGGGGGCGGGTTGGCATGGTGGGAGGGCATCTCCAAATACACCCAAAAAGTTGTGCAAATGTTTATGAGTAGTTCATCTGAACATTCCAAATCGATAAGACAAGAAACGCCAAAGTTATTGCGGATTGAAATCTGGCTTCCATTGGTACACCGGCAGTGTTGGCAGAACAAATCATTTTTAGCAATTAATTCGAACCATCGATCTTTGAACACCTATAACTTTTTTAAGGAACGTTTTAGCGTAGTACCTCTTTCGACAAAGTTGTTAGGCACATCCTGGACTATACTTTTAACTGATTAGTTAAAGGTTTCATGCTAAACTGAGGTCTCTAGTAATGAAAATTCAAAAAAGTATGTTTTTCCATACTAATTTCCATACAAATTTCAAACGCAATGCGGGAAGCAGGGCTACAACCAATCGTCCCCAAATTTTACACGGTTGTTTGGGACCCCAAATGGATCCAAAAAAGAGCTGTTCTGAAAAAATGATCATGTTGAGCCACCCTAATGTATATGTATGTGTATGTACACTAGGGTGGGACACGGACATATGGAAGAAAAAAATATTCGCTCCCCATTCATTTTGGGAGCTTTTGGTTCTTTATAACTGCGCAAAATTAGCTCGAGCAGTAACTATATTTTAGCTCACGAGCTTTTAATTTTACATAGGATTTTATATGGGAAAACTATTTACATAGAATAATTCAGTGATCCGTTGCCATCTGTAAATAAGTGAACTCAATTTCTTTGAAATTTATCAAGAGAACTTTCTTCGAAAATCGCAAAGCGATCTGACGATTGTGGAAAAGTTATTGCTAAAACTGATTACAATCCAAACGAACGGCTCATTGAACTGTTTTTCCTAACAACACTACATCTGCAGCATGGCCTGTAGCCTGTTGCTGTCGGCGCGAAGCAACCACGTTGTTGTGGGGCGTCTACGCAGCATGGAGAAATATCGGCTTCTCTCCATGCCGAGTGAACGCCCCACAACAACGTGGTTGCTTCGCGCCAACAGCAGCAGACTAAAGGCCATGCTGCAGGTGGCAGTGTTGTTAGGAAAAACAGTTCAATGAGCCGTTCGTTTGGATTGTAATCAGTTTTAGCTTAATAACTTTATCCACAATCGTCAGATCGCTTTGCGATTTTCGAAGAAAAGTTCTCTTGATAAATTTCCAAAAGGGAAATTGGGTTCACTTATTTTTAGATGGCAACGGGTCACCTCGCCAGATTATTCTATGTAAAAGTAAGTTTTCCCATATAAAATCCTATGTAAAATTAAAAGCTCGTGGGCAAAAATATAGTTGCACCGATCGAGCTGAAATTTTGCACAGTTATTATAGAACCCAAAAGGCCAAATCGAAAGGGAAATTGAATTTGAATTTTGACCCAGGCTAATGTACACTCAGTGGCATGGGAGAGGCCGAGCGGGGTTTTGTTGGCGGAAGACTCCATGTTCAGCCTCATGTAACTTTGTCAATTGTCAGTGTTTTTGGATGAGGGTTTGACAGTATTATGCAAAATGTGTGAACCTGGTGTGATCAGGGTTTCATGTTGATAGGGTTTATAGATTTGGGGTTGTCGTGGCATGTGTGAGGGGAGTCATTTTTGGACGTGGAGATTTCAGGGGTCCGTGTTTCTGTGAGGGGTTTGGGTGGCATATTGGAGGTTTCTTCAGGGCTTGTAGGGGTACAGAGGATTGTGTGGGCGGGATTTGAGCTGTTTCCATATGGTGGTTTGGACTGCAGCTGCGTCGGGGTTGACGTACCAGCGTGGGCATTTCCCTTTTTCACCCGATGCTGACCTTGCTGAAACATCGGTGCGGGGAGGAAGCCGAGGTGAATTTTATTAATAATACTGTATACCACTGTATACGTAGTTTTCACCAACCAATTCATACTGAATGCCATATATTCAAAGTTCTTTGTGGGTTACACTAGTTGTTTGGGATATTTCACGCGTAACAAATCATGTGTAATAATAAGATGAATTCACCTCGGCTTTTTTTTTGCACCGATGTTTCGGCGGGGTCAGTATTGGGTGAGGGGGGAGGTGCTCGTGTTGGTGTGTCAACTTTGACGCCAGTTTTGGTACGGACCACTTTGTGGAGGTAGTTCAGGTTTTGTCCACATTGTTTTCTGTATTTTTGTAGGCTGTGGAGGGGTTTTTAGTGTGCTGCCTGGGTCCTTTACAGGGGTACGGATTTTTGGGGTTGCTGTGTCCAGGGCTTTTTTCACATATGTTGTGATAGCTTCGGGTCTGTAAGTTTTGTCGGCATGAGGTTTTGATCGCATAGGGTCTATACATTAGTTATTAAATTGTCAGATTTTCATTTGGAAGTATTGATGGTTGACGAGGAGACAGGGGGTTGAACAACGTGGTTTTTGGGAACAGGGTTTTGCTCGGCTTTTTTTTTTTGCTACTGAGTGTATGTGTATGTTTGTGTATGTATGTGTGAATGTTCATTTAATTTTAAAATGCATAATATATATATGATCACATCACTTATCAAGGTGAATCCTGATCCATCGAGTCCTACCCTACTAACATAGAAAAACCTCCTTCCTGTGATCTTTGTGGGGATGCAGAGGTAAACACGGTCCCTAATCAGCAAAGGTCACACTAACTTTCCTTCCCTATTCCCAACTGATTGCAAGGACGTGGCCGGCGCCGTTATTGATTATTAAAGAAATTGAGTCACTGAAACGTGTACAGTGAGAATGGTCGGTTACTCCCAGCCCCATTCAGTTGATTCATTGTGCAGTTTCACTGATTCTGATCAATCACGGAGTAGCAACCATCGATACGTGCAGTCAGTCAAGCTAAGCTAACAGTACTTTCAACTTGTTTAATACAGGCTGTGTTGCTTCGGGATTAACATTGAAAATCTTGAAAAATATGAAGGACTGATTGTAAACAAAATCTTGTAATTTCTAATTGAGATTGAACTTTTTATATCTTTTCATATCTTTACCATCACTTTGTTTTGAGCGGTAGCGTTAACAAGCATTTCCTTCTTCACGTTATTGTCGACTGTATCGTCGAAACAACCAAGCAAACATTGATTTCCGAAGTGTTTCGTGATTTTTTTGTATGTATTTTTTTGTATTCTGACTGATTTCCTCATCACCGTAGGTCCTCAAACTTTCAACAAATTTCAAATCATTTGATGGCGTAGACGTCGCTAATGACGCGTTGTACCACCCTTTTAAGTATATTCGCACTACAAAAAGTTCGAAACGCAGCAGATTAGTTTCATATTCTGAATCCCCAGTAAATTCGGATCGGAGCAGGTACATTTTCAGTTCATATATGGCTTTTGCCATCCATCTCGCGTGATGAAGTGCACCTGGCCGGTGAAACTTCGTGAAACATTTGTCCCCAAGACACACCAAAGCTAGCTTAAGAAGTTCGGCGTAGTCTTCCCGTATAAACTGCCGACGTACCGTGTCCTTGAAAAATAAGAAACGATCCACTTTCTCGGCTTCACTCACCACTCCTGAGAATTACAAAAAAAAAAACATTACTAGAAACTAAAAAATAAGGCATTAAGTCCTATACCTTCGGGAAGTTCGGTATAGTTGCTCGTGTCTACCTTGTCCCATTTGTTTAGGAATAGTTTGAACAAAGTGTTATCTTGTGAAGACGTTGCTTGTTTGAGGCATGAATTTTAGGCAGCCATAAGAACCAACTCGTAAATGTGGGGCCTACACGGTAAGTCCAGCGAATTTCGTTTTAACAAAACATCAAGTATGACCATGGCTTAATTTTTTCGCCAAAATTGACAACTGTGCTGTCATAACATTTTCCGATCAAGATTTTATTCAAATCCCAGGTCTGCAGGCTTGCAAATACTGCTTCCGCTACTAATTTCCCCGTTCCAAACTGAAAGAAAATGCTGTTTATTATTTGTTCAACTCCGAGCCTCTCACTACAATAGCGAGTTTTTCGGTTTTCCTTCATTTGAACATCATTTGCTTGGAGTCAAAATGGACAACCAAAGCTTTGTCTTTTGAAAAATTGCTTTTGATGTTTTCCGAAATGGCAACTGATGCTGCTCCACGATTTCGGTCCAGATCCTCGACAACTGTTTTGTTCAGTAATTTAATTCTTCTGCTATGGCGTTGATTTTCGGAAACTTGTCAAGCTGATTTGCTCTTCAATATTGAGGCAGAGTTTTTTTTCACTACTTGACCAATTTGATTGGATACCTTTTTGTCACAATGCTTGCAGCTTCCCGAACTTGATCAATTTACCGGGAACTTGACCGGTATTCTGACTACCATCTGCTGCCTCCAAAACTCTGCACAAGGAGACAGAATCGGAAATATCCTATGACTTCTGGTTTTTTTTAAATTTTTCTTATTGTGACACCGGTGAAAGGATCCGACAACAACTTGATACTCCGAGACATTGTTTAAACAGCCACAGAAACGAGAATAAAAATCTACTAGTTAATAGTCTATTGCTACCGTGCGTGTACAACAATACAACTGAACAACTAATGCATAGCAACCGTAGAAAGCAAGTGTATAAACAGGCATGTCAACTTGATCAAACAGAATGCGCCTTCTAAGATTTCTAGAAGAATCGATCAATGAAGGTAACTTATTTAACACTCACCATATCAAAACAATGGGGCTACTGTCACATTCTCTTTATTTATATTAAGAATTTTTATTGTTAGCCATTCAAGTTTAAACTTGGCTTGTATTATAACATTGATATGCAGATTTAACAAAGTTAGATGTTCTGATCATAGCAGCCGTTTTATTTAATTCAATCATTTGAATGAGTAAAGGATTCTGAACAAAAAGCTCATATTATGCGTAGCTATGGATTGGAAACTATTAAATTATTCCGTAATGTTCTCTAAGTTGTGTGTTTATCATTTGTAAAAATTATAAATGGTTTTTATTTTTCAATAAAAATATATTTTTTACATTTAATATATTAAGATTTCAAAAGCTGTGAATTCCATAGATTCAGTGAATTACGAACATCTCAGCTAGCTTTGAAGATAGACCGTTGCTTCCTTCGGCACATTGGTTTGATATAAATTTTTGTATCTTTTTGTTGTATTAACTGCATAACAGCATAATGTTAGCCACACTTTTCATGAATAAATATTGTAAATTAGCAATATAATCATCGTTTTCCAAAATTATAACAATTTTGACGAAATAACTGACTCGAATCAAACCGTGAAATTTTGTTTTCTTATAGTTTGGATCATGAACAATTTGTTAAACGTATAAAAGGTATAGTTTTTGTTAGATTTTTATTAACTAGAAATATTTTTTTTGATTTTTTATAAGAAAATGGTTTTTTTTCAAAAGTCTTATATAAGTGACCCCTAAACAGCATTTCACAACATTGTCGCCATAAAAAAGTTTTGTTGTTACACCCTTAGCTATCATTTGGAAGGTGAGCCCCCAGTTTATCTGATAAAAATTATGATGGGACACCCATTCTACTTCAAATTCATTCCTACAAAGAAAAACAAAAAATATTTAGAAATTAGAAGAAAAATTAGTATTTTCCCTTTAATTCCAACTACCTTTGCTTATCTTGACTGATACGCGTATTTCGTCTACAATGTGCAGACTTCTTCAGTGTCTCGTACTAATAACTCGATTGAAGAAGTCTGCACATTGTAGACGAAATACGCGTATCTGTCAAGATAAGCAAAGGTAGTTGGAATTAAATGGAAAATACTAATTTTTCTTCTAATTTCTAGTTACAAGTATTCCACTAAGCAGTTCAAACCCTCTAGGATTCAAAAAAAAATTGTGTTTCGCCCAATTCAAAACTTAACCGCGATTCACTATAAGAAACAAGTGGTGTTCTGAATTGTATATAGAATTGCCTACAATTCACTTCGTAATATCATATACTAATATCACATACTAATGCAAAAAATGTACCTGTCATCGAAAGCTCTCAATTAATAACTGTGGAAGTGCATCTAGAACACTAAGTTGAGAGCAAGCAATATGCTAATTGTGAAAGCAATAAGCTTGAAATGCTAAAGAAGAAGAAGAAGACACTTTTGACTGGATGTTCATGTTCTCAAGATAGACTTGCATTTCGAGTCATTCGTTTAAATGTGCAACCAATCGCATCACACGGAAAGCCAATGCAATGTTTTATCCCAATCGGAGATAATCATTTTAAAAAAATCATCTTTTTCGGACATTTGGCATGGAATCCATCTATTGTCTATACACAGAAAAAATAATGAATTGTAACAGACGCGTTACAATTTTCCTCGTTTAATTTCAAGCCAAACCAAGCGTAAACAACGAAATTGTTTGCAATCCTTCAAACAGCATACAACATTGTTTGCAACCTTCCATACAATAGCCCCGATCCAGCAATATCTGGCTTAAACTTACATGAAAGATTCCATTAATTTATGCCAAATCTAGCATTCCCTTTATGTGCAAGAGATGACGCAGATAATCAAATATTTCATTTCATCTGTGTTCATTTTATTGTCAATATTAAGTTGAATTTTGACGAGTCTCTCTTTCAGGCGTTGAACAATATTTACAGATCTTCTGCTATAAGCCAAAAGGAATTTTTATTTATCCATTTTGTAAATGTATAGAAAATGGGAACCATACACGAACGATATTATAGATACATAAACCAAATTTACGTACACAGCAAAAAATGATGAATTAAAACGGATGTTTATCATTATCCCTCGTTTAATTGCAAGCCAAAGCAAGCGTAAACATTATTGTTCGCAATCTAACATACAACAGACCCATTAAAAGCGTAACTGATGTACAGTAACTATACCATACAATCTATGGTATGTACACCGTGTCCAATATATTCTCATACAATTTTTCCTTGCGTTGATGTCGTGCAACTACTGAAAATGCTATGTTGAGTAAAAAATGTGTTGGTGTAGTTTTGCACTATGTTTATACAAACGCTTTTAGGTTATGCCGATTGTGTTGATTCGGTGTTTATCTTTTACCAGCGATGAAGGAGTTTCGTGCTGTGGTGATAAAAAAAGTTTTTGAAAGGTGAGCACCCGGGCGCTATTTTCTGAAATTTGAAAAACCTCGTAGTAATGCGGGATTCTGTGTGCCGAACCATCCAAAGGTACCGTAACACCTGCTCGTTGGATGATCGGAAGAGATCCGGTCGTACTCGTACGGTGAGGACTGCATGAGTTGTTAAAGTGGTCAGAGAGCGGATTAGACGAAAATCACAGCACTTTGTACGTAAAATGGCCGCATATCTGAATGTTTCGGGATCGTCAAAGCACACTATACTGCAAAATGACCTCGAATTCCAAGCTTTCAAGAAACGTAAGGTTCACGGAGTTTCGGAACCTTCCATGCAGAAACGACTCGGAAGAGCAAGTCTGCTATTGTCGCGACACGGTGGGGAAGAATTTATCTTTTCCGACGAAAAGTTATTCGTCTTGCAATAATCCCACATGTACAAGAAGTGATTGGACATGATCACTATGTGTTTCAGAGCTGGTGCCGAGAAAATTTGACCGACTCTTTGGCCAAGCATGAATGGCCTCCCAGTTCACCAGATCTGAATCCCTTGGATTATTTCGTATGGTCATACATGCTGGCGAAAGTAAATGACCACAGAGCGTCTAATATGAACCAATTCAAAACCGTAATCAAACGAATTTGGGACGAAATGTTGATGGAAGTCGTGCGCGCCGCCTGTGACGGTTTCGAAAAACGTATGGAGCTGGTCAAGAAGGTTAAAGACGGTGTTATTCCAAAACATATGCTGTAGTTGATCAGTATTATATTGCAATATAATGGGTAAAGTTATCAATAAAATCTGAATTATCGATTTGAAATAGAGCTTTATTTTTTATGAGAATATATTGGACACGGTGAATAACCAAAGGTGTTGTTCATAACAATAAAATGGCAATAGGAGTTATTGTTTTCACAATAGAAGCTAATGTGAATTGAGATATCCACAATAGAAAAGGGGGGTTGTTATGTATTTTAACTATAGAATAAATGATTTTTTCCGGACAAATTTGAGTAAACTACTATGAATTGTATCGTTTAACAATTGTTAATAATCCTAGTATATGGAACAAATAGTTTTCTTTTAATGACAATACGCATTTTTCATTTATCTGATTCATGAACAATAAGATTCATGGTCGGAATTTTTCATTTTTTTATTTCATTATTAGGGTGACTTTTAGCCTCCTGGGCTTGTTCGTCACCTATGGTCGGCAATAGATTTTAATGTTATTTGTTACTATTGTATTTTAACTGTAAGGTTATTTTTATCAGGATATCTGGCTCAAATTTACATGGAAGATCCAATTAATTTGAGCTAAATCTAGCATTCCCTTTATGCGCAATAGATAAGGCTATGCACAAATTACGTAACGCATGAAGGGGTGGGGAGGGAGGGTTGAGCAACCGTAACTTATTGTAACATATAGGGAAGGGGGGGTGGTGTTTTAAAATCGTTACCTAACAATATAAACAATTTGAAAAAAAATCAGAAGTGAATTACCAATTTGCATCAATAAAATTTTCTGTGTGCCAAGCAAAGCAGCAAGTAGCAAGTAGAAAATGGTTAATTTATACTAGTCAAGAACTATGTTTAAAATTCTGGGAAAACCCCACGTTCAAAACGTCAAATGAGAGCTTTCAATCCATATTTTGAAGGAAAAATATCGAAACTGAGCCAAAACTTTGGGTTTGTGTTATTAATCACGATTGTCATAACTGGAACACTGCACCAATCACCATAGTTTTAAATTTTGGTTCCTTTGATGGCCAATCACATGTGTTGCCTATGAGAGTGGCCATAAAAGAAACACATTTATGGCGAAGTGGTGCTAGAAATCTGAAATTTTAAGAATAATGGATTAAGTCTATCTTTTGATTTCCGACCAAATTCTAAAGCATCGATAAATGGAGACGTACTATTTAAATGTGGTCTACTAAACGAAAGTTATCTGATGACGATTGGCATCACCAATTGGTGCAATTTCCCATAAATCGTACATCTACACGCTGAGAAATATATTGTTCTGTATAGATTCAACAAATTTTATTGTTGACTCGCGGCTTATCCATAATTCTTATTTTACCGATTTCATTTTGAACCAACAACAATTTTTATTTTATTTTCAAAAGCGGTGCCAAGGAATTTTCTATTGAAAACAAAAAGCATTTATTGTTGAATCAAAAATAACATTTTTGGAAACAATGCACCTTTGCATTGATTCTACCATACCGGCTGAATTGAAAAAAAAAATATTGTTATTTATATCAGAACCATTGCAATAATAAGAAATAAAGCTAAATTTTTTGTTGATTGTCGATTCTACAAAATTATTTGGTTGAATCAATAATAATTTTTTTAAGAAATATTAAATGACTAACAATATTGGATTCGATAGGAAATTTTTTTGATTCAAATATAAGCTTACATTAAACTAAAACAATGTGTGGTTTGATTTGATACCCAAGAAATGTTAATTCTAATCATTGCTTCCAATCGCTCAATACTCCTCTGCGTGAAGCCTACATCAAATCTAGATAAAATAGTCAAAATGTCGAAACATTTGTTAACAATGCCTTCTAGCATATTTTTCTGGGATCTGCTTATTTATTAATGTCCACTGTTGGTGCCTCATGGTGATGATCGAACATCTCCTTCTACATAATTAATGAGACTTGAACATAAAAACAACAACAATAACGGTTTTTTGATGATTTTATCACAATTGAAGAATTAGGGGGGGGGGTCCATGAGCGTTACGTATTTTAAAGGGGGAGTCTGGTCACGCGTTACTTATTGTTACATAGGGGGGTTCAAAATCCCGTTTTTTGCGTTACGTAATTTGTGCACAAAGCCTAAAGAAAATGAAATGTGTAATTTGGATTGTGTACGAATTCGAAATACTTACTAGCTATTTTAGGCAATCATTTTCACACAAATCTCACTCGAATGCAATCTGCCAGCCCTGCCCAAGACCGAATCTATCACCAGCGTTGCCAGGTGGATTTATAAAATATCGGTATTGCTTATTAAAAAATATCGGTATTTATCGGTGTATAGTAAAATTCAGATTTTTTTTCAAGTGAACTATAGTTTAATTTTAATATAAGATTACAATATATTTTGGCGATCATTTTTCTTCTATTTTCAAATTTTATATGAACAAAGTTTGACGTAAACATAAAAAATAAAATAAAAAATGCATTAGCCATTTTTTTATTTTTACCATCTCGAGGTTGAATATGTATACTTTGAATAAATATACTTTACTATATATATTTTTTAGAATACACACTTCTTAAGATTTTATTAAGATACCAAAAATCATGTATAGCGATAAGGTTTTTGAGCCAACTCCCGTTGTGCTAAGCACATCCCTTATTTGTTTTAAATAGATTGTAATACAAAAACGGATTAATTCTAGTGTATACCGCTTCTAATTTTATACACTTTTCCATACATACCACTGGATTTGTTAGTCACGAAAAGCTAAGATATGATCGATTATTCAACACTGCTTCTTGAGTACATAGTGTGTTTGATATTTTTGATTTTTTTTTTGCTTGATAGAACGAAAATAGGCGACTACGATGAGGTAGCGCTCTACCCTATCAATAAACTGATAATTTCTTTTGAAAATCCCATATTCAAAAGCATATATGTATAAAGTCTTGTTGCTTGTTAATATAGGACTGATGAGTTTCTTTTGCTTAAAATTTCAACCTGTCTTCATTTGTTAACGCATTTAATATCATAATTAAACTCGATAGTTTTATCACATACAACATACAACCATAACACTCCAAATTTGTTCATCATACGTGCATTTAATACTAATTAAATTGTTCCTCGCGTTGAGTTTCGAACCGGCGAACTGCATAAAGCGATTTCTCTTCTTTGATCCGAAAATAATTGATAACTACAGGTAAACGAGTTGGCATATCCGTTGCGATAAAGGATAACTCCGTCTTGCAGGTTAAATACTGAAACTTGCTTTGACTAAGATATTAGCCAAAAATCGACTAAAACGCTGGCCAGAGTGAGCAGTTATAACATGTTATAAGCCTAGCTTGATGACAAAAGTCAATTTTTGCGTGACGTAATTAATGGACGTTCCCTTATCGGTATAAAAATTTGGAAATCGGTATTTTCAGAGTCCTTGTAAATACCGATAAATCGGTATAAATACCGATAAATCGGTATACCTGGCAACGCTGTCTATCACTAATCAGCATTATTCTGTCCGGTCGTTGTACTTCCATCATCATCGTTGTTCGTCGCGCTGATGATGATCATCATCGGTGGGAGTTCGCCTCGCAGTCAGCAGCATCGGTTCACCTATACCTACCTCCTGGTACACAGTCAGCCGGCTCGGCACATGTGCTGGCGAACAACACTCCACAAGAAGACGGAGCAGAACAACTCACACCTTCTCAAACATTGCATCGCATCGCACACTGAAGTTCACTGTCTCTCGGAGAGCGCACAATGTTCGATGCAATGCAACTTGAAGCAGAGGCTCGTGGTTTGTTGTCGTAGGCTCTCGTTCGCTACCTTTAGTCTATGCTCACTCTCGGCGGCGTTGAGAGCGCAACACGTTTACTTTGTCGGAGGGTATTGCGTTTTTCGTATTTTTTTCAACTCGTTTGGGCGCGTGCGATTCGGTACCATTTCTTAGCGGTGCAGAAAAGTGCATTTTTACAACCGTCAAGTGCACTATTTGTTTACTTACCAGCGAACCGGGCGTGTGTGTTGTGTTTGCACTCGCGAGGTGCAACTAACATACCAAACAAATGGTGTACTAAGTGCTTGCATATTGTGCGACAATAAGCAAAATCCAGTGCCGGTGTGGTGTGAATTATTAATTGCAGAGGAAAAAACACGTTCGTTTTTTTCTTTCTTTCGTACGTGGGATCGTTTGTTTAGTCTTTCTCGACTGGGTAGAACCTATCATGCTCTCGATGCGTTGTCCAGATGTGGACTAAATTTAAAACCCTGCTTACACTCGGCGAAGAAGGAAGATATTTTTGAAGTCACCCACCGGGAGAGATCATCTTCAGCTTCATCGTCGTCGGTTGCCATTGGATACCCGTTTTGAGTGGTGGATTGAGTGCGAGCTATCCGGTGGAAGGAAGCGAGGAATAGTCCATGTGTAGACATCCGCTTGTCAGTGATAACGAAGCGCGTGATAAGCGATAAGAAGAAAAAAAAACGTTTGCGGTGAAGAAATCAGGAAATCTTTTTTTTTTTAAAGTGACAAACGAGCGGATCTAGAAGATTGGGTTGTTATTTGTTTGAGAAGAAGAAAAGTGGAAAGCATAAATTGATTGGAACAAATTTTGCAGTGTTTACAGTAAAGCCATAAGCGATTCGGAAACCCAAACAAACCGGTCGTTTGTGGGTTTCGAATTATCAAGAAAAAAAAGAAGTTAAACATATACAAACGGGAGCATAAACCAAAGTTCCATTGTTCTATGCTATCTTGATAGTGGTCACTGTTGTTGTTTCGTCGAATGAAATAAATAAAAAGTGTGTTAGTAATAAGAATCAATACGAATGCCGCAAGAAAAAAAAATCGAGCATATCGAATGCGACGAGTGGTTTGAATTAATGTGAATACGACCTCAAGAGGCGGAGTTGTCTGAGATTTTTGGAGAACGACAAGTCGCGGTTTTCTTTCCCTCTTCTGATGTGTCTTGTTTGTCATAACTTGAGCCGAAACGGAATCGAAGAGTACGGAGAGAATACAGTTTCGATCCACTCTACTCGCTGCTGGACGATGCTGGACGGAACAGGACGTGACTAAATTTTAAAACAAACAAAACATTCGTTCTGAGGATCGAAAGAATTTGTTCTACTGCTTTGGTGCATTCGTCCGATAACTGGAAGTACGTGAGTGAGGAGATGGACGATTTGAACGGGCGACAACGCGTTGAGCAGTAAATTGAATGTAAGTTATGGGGTTTTGACGCTAATGTCAAATGTTCTGCATGACATTGGCTTTTGTTTGCAATTGGTATCGAATGCATAGAAATGTGAAGCTTTCAATGTATCTTAGGAAGTTGATTGTTTGATTTTGTTTTTTATATTTGGTTGGTTTCTTTTGGATATTTTTTGTGTGACTTGTCCGGGAGTGAGAATAGAACTCGTATACATATGTCTTGAAGAAATCTGAAATTTAAGGAGTAGCGTTTAACTTTATCTACCAAATTAGTTAAGATTAATAACTTATCGCTACTTGCTACTATTGTTTCGCTAACGAACTCGGTTGAGAGTTGCTTATCACCAGTCTCCAATCATACACTTCCAAGATCTTGCAACACAGGAAAAAAAAATCTGAAATTTAATTGTGGGTCTTCTGGGTAAATCAAATGAAGAGTCACGTCACTTCAGGTGCTTTTCCCCACTACACCAAGTGACAAACAAATAACTATCAGTGATTATCTCTTGAATTTCAAGGAAGCTCTCTCCTAATCTTCTAGGAAGCTCTTTGCTAAAATTTTGGGAAGTTTCCTCATGAACTTCTTGGCATCCACTCCTAAGACATTTACATCTAACAACCCAACTTAACCTTCAAGAAACTTTTGATAAGTTTTTTCCTGAACTCAGTTACTTTCTAAACCTCTGATCTATCCTGAACTGCGAGGAAAACTTTTCAAAACTTTGGGAATTTTCTCTCCAATTTTTTTTAAAAATCTTCTTAAATTTGTTAGAACTTACTTCTTGAACTTTTGAGAAGTTGTTCCTGAATTCCTAAGCAACTCTTCGTTAAACAACTAGAAAATACTCCTTAAATTTCCGGGAAATTTCACCCTATATTTCTCAGAAGTATCTACCTGAACTTATGGGAATTCCTGAGTTTCGAAAAAGCCTCATTCTGAAATTCTGGAATATTCGATTCTGAACTTCAAGGAAGCAATCTTGCCTCCAGGGTAGTTCCACTTAAACTATTGCGAAGTTTCCTTCGAAACTTCTGGAAAGTCCTCTCCTGAATTCCTGACATTTTTGAGAAATTCCTTCAGGAACTTAAAGGAAGTGCCCTCTCTGGTAAGATTCTTCATTAAATTCGGGGAAGTTTTATCCTCTGCTTATTCTTTCTAAACTTCTAATAGGTCCCATCCTGAATTCTTTGGAAAATTTTACCGAAACAAGGCAAGTCCTCTGCCGAATTTCTAGGAAAATTCTTTTACATTTATTGGAAGTTTCTTCCTGAACTTCTTCATAAGCTTCTTCTAAACTTTTGAAAAGTTTTCCCTGGGGGAGTTGTTCCTGAAATTATGAGAAGTTATTGCTCAAACTTCTAAGAAGTACCCCCTTTGCTTCTGGACAATTTCTTTCTGTTCTCTGGAGAGGTTTTTTCCTGAAGTTTGAGAAATCCTGATTCTAAAATTCTAAAATATTCTCTTCTGAACTTTGGGAGAACCTTCCTGGGAAGTTCCAACTAAACTTTTGGGAATTTTTTTTTCCGGAATCTTTGGAATGTCGTTTCCTAAAGTTCCGAGAAGTTCTCTCCAGAACTTTAAGGACGTAACGTCATTAGCTCTGCCGAAGTTTGTTTCTGAATTTATGGAAAACTATAGGCAGTTCCCTCTATGGTTAGTTTCTTCCTGAACTTCGGAGAAGTTTTATCCTAAGCTTCTGAGAAATCCTCGTCTTTGAACTTCTTCCTAAAGCTCTGAGAAGTCCTCTTCAGGATTTTGAGGAAGTTTTCTCCTGAACTTTTAGGAAGTATGATCTTGAGCTTCGGGAATGTTTGGTGATTTTTTGAATTTCATCAGAAAAAGTTATGACCGTTACAAGGCAGCATATTTTAGCAACGATCAGCATAGTACAGTAAACCCGGCATGCTCAGATTTCCATGATGGTGCTCTCAAATGATGGGCACCTTTGTTGTTTCATCAGAAAAATATCTTATGATACTTGAACATCCTGGAAGTTCTCTAAAGCACTCCCATGAAGTTTTCTGAAGAACTTCCCTGAAGTTCTCTGAAAGTCTTCTGAACAGTTCTCTGAAGAACTTCCCTGAAATTCACTGCAGATTCTCTCTGTAAAACCTTCCTGAAGTTCTCTGAAGAATTTCTCTGATGTTCTCAGCATAACTTCCCTGCAGTTTTCTGACGAACAATCCTGAGGAACATTCATGAAGTTCTCTGCTGAGTTCATTTGCCTGAAGTTGTCTGAAGAATTTTCCTGAAGTTCTCTAAAGAACTTGCTTCTGGAGCATTTACATTTAAGCTGAGGTAGTTAGAACCACTTATCTCAAAATATGTCAAAATTTCAATTTTTTATGCCAAATTTTGAAGAAAAATGCAAATCACATGGAGTCAAAGTACAATATTCGGTAGTTTTAGGACCCAAACTAACGAAAACTAGCATGGAACTCTGAGTCTCACGACTTTTTTTGGATTTTGCCGACCAGGTTAACTAACGTTCAAAAGCCCTTGCATGTTTCGTGATGCTCCCAATTTTAGTATTTCCAATTTTAACTCCCATATGTTGCCGTTAACACAAAAAGTGTCGAAAGCTATTCGAAGGCTTTCAAAACTAATATTTCATGAGAAAGTTTAGTTTTGTGGGCATTCCCAATATGTATGTCCCTCCTCCCTCAGCTAATTTCTTCCAGCATTTGTTTGGCCAAACCCTCAATACAGACAAATGCAGACATTATTTAAAATTCCATACAGACATTCTACCAAACTATCTGGCATCCCTGCTGGAATGGTCGCATTGCATCTGGCATGCAATCAGGGTTATTGTTTTCATATTTTTCATACAGATATCTATATTGGAGATAAACCAAGATTATTAAGATTTTTGACAATTGCTTATCCACTCAAAATCCTCAAATTTCTAATATGTGTCAACTTTCATCATCCTGTTTTAGGCTAATGAAGCAAACGAAAACAATCAATAGAAAACTAGTGATTTAAAATTCACTCACTTGTGTAGAGCTCCTTGGTCCCAAGCACATCTGACACCTTGCACGTCGCAATACATTTTTCCGCTTTTCTGTACAAGAAACTTTGTATTTGTTTTGATTCACTTTGTTAATTTGACAGAATATATGAAAGCGTTTTCGATGAGAGATAATTTTTTTTTGTGTCGACTAAGTAAGCTTGGATTCATGTGGTAATTCCTGTGCCAAAAACCATATCCATTTTATTCTTGACTGTCCAACCCTTGCCAACACTATAGTGACAGCTGACAGTCTGAAAGTCAGTTTGTGTGTATGCCCCAAAATGATTTCTTCATAAATTTTTTGAGCTATCTTTAAAAAAAATTTCATAATTTCCCAAAGATTCTATGAAAAGTTCTCAGAGATATTCTTTCTGGCGTTTCTATAGCTATTCATCTGGAGTTTGTAGGCATTTATCTAGGGGTTCTATCAGGAGTTTCTTCTGGCATATCATCGGTTGCATCTCAGAACATTCTTGTGATGATTTTGAGGAATCCCTGAACCCAACAATCACAATAAATGTGTTCTAATGAGTATAAAGGGTGTCCACAGTTAAATTGCATCACTTCAAACTCGTCCTCAAAAACAAGTCTCTCAACCGATTGTCATTAAATATTCGGGGAATAAAATACAACGTATAATCTTGGTTTATGTATTTATATTTCACTGTATATCTTTACCAAATCCAAAAGCCTGAACTTTCTTCTTAATACCACGCATAAGATTTTGTAGAACGCTTGAACTGACATTTTTTTCTGCTTTCAACCATGACTTCAACATTTTCTGTTCTGTAGTGACAACTTTAGGATGCTAAAAAAGTTGCTGCTTCATTATAGCTTAATATTTTTCAATTGGCCGCAACTCTGGAGAGTTTGGGGGATTAAGATCCTTCGGCACGAAATTGACACCATTTGTCTTGTAGCACTCCAGAACATCCTTGGAGTAGTGACAAGAGGCTAGGTCCGGCCAAAAAATAGCAGGAACATTTAGTGTTTTGATAAACGGAAGCAGTCGTTTTTTCAGGCATTCATTCATGTATACTTGAACATTTACCACACGAACAAATCCCCTGCCAAATCATGAATTTTTTTGGGGAACTTTGAGACTTACTGTTTCCTGAGAGATTCTGGAACATCAAACTTGTCTTTCGCAGTCACATACTGGATTCCGGGAATTTGTTTAAAGTCCGCTTTTACGTGTGTTTTATCGACCATGATGCAGCGGTGTGGTTTCGTCAACACGGGTACGTGTTTTAGGTGTCCTATTCTGTTTTTCATTGCGGTTTGGAGCTTTCTGAAGCTTTTCATGAACGTTTCTTGGCTTTCTGCACGAAACTTTTGGTCAAGTGCAGCTTTATTGTGATATCCCAAACGGAACAGTTGGGTTTGCGTTTAAAGGCAGCAACCACTCGCTTGTGATCCTTCACACAGTACGGAATACTTTTTCTACCACTGACTTACTTCCGATCGACAGTTGAACGATCCCCGAAACATTTGATGACACGAGACACTGTGGACTGGTGAATTTTCAACATCTCTCTGATGGTTCGGTGCGAAAAAAGTGGGTTGTCAAGGTGCGTCTGCAAAATGTTCTCGCGCACTTGCTGTTCCTTCGACTCCATTTTTGAAACTACGTCACATTTCATAATTTATTTATTTATTTATTTATTTATTTATTGATATAATTCCAACTGAGTTAACATCTTATTGGAATGGGGAAAAGCCATGTGGCGGAAAAACACCCTATTCCTAAATCGGACACTACATAAATCAACATGAATAGAAGGAATACAAAGCAAGCAAAACTAAATTAATTCTAGTACACACAAAAATTGTCAGTAAACTTAAAATAATCTGTCGTGATGGAATCAGTCATCTAGTGTCTTCGCCATTAGTGCCAGTACGTAGTAAATGCCACAATTTCTGAACTAGCGTCTCGTCATCCAACAACGCTGAATCCGGTGACGGAAGGTCTCAGCGGAACAGTTGAAGTCAAACAGAGCGTAGAGTGCATTGAAGCGCGATGACATGAATAGAATTGGATAGTGTTGGCCGTAGTTTGCTGCCCGAGTTCTGAGCTGTAGAAAATTTCTTGTTCGCAGAGCTCGTTCAGGAGCGTAGATGAACAGTTCGGCCAAAATTCCTGGAGAGTCGGTTTCACCTAGTAGCACTTTTGCTGCGAAAACTGCTTGCATGACTGTACGCCTATGCTCCAATGTTTATACCCAAGAGTGAGCAACGATCCCGGTACGCTGGAAGGTTGACAGGATCATTCCGTGGCAGATGACGAAGAGCATAACGAACAAATTTTCTTTGGACTGCTTCAATCCTTCCAATTCAGATTCTTTGATACGGGCACCACATCAAGGCTCCAAATTCCAGAATAGAACGCACGAGAGAGCAGTACAATGCTTTCAGACAGGTGGGATCACGATACTCTTCGTAGATCTTAAACATGAAACCGAGCTGTCTGTTTGCTTTGGTTATCATATCCGTGTAGTGTTGTCTAAATGTCAAACCGGAGTCAAGCGTGACTCCAAGGTCACGAACAGTATCAACTTTCTGCAGAGGTTGATTGTTTATCATGTAATCAAACGCAATTGGGTTCAATCTTCGATAGAATGAGATAATGCAGCATTTGCTAACAATCAGTGTGAGTAACTTCCTTTTACACCACACTCCAAAGCTTTTGATCAAGTGCTGTAGTCATAAGCAGTCAGCGAAGCATCGCACAAGTACATACATTTTCACATCGTCTGCATAGAACGACCTGCAGTTAGGTGGAAGTATCAGTCCAACCTCGTACATGAAAATTGAGAACAGCAGTGGTCGCAAGTAGCTGCCTCGAGTTACGCCCGACATATGGATTAAGCTGAGCCGATCTTCACACAGAGTATCCTGTCCATTGGGTAAGATTTCAACCAACAAACTAAGTTATTGGACACACCAAGTTTGTCTAACTTTGCCAAAAGTATAGCATGGTCGACCCGGTCAAAAGCAGCCTTGAGATCCATGTAAACAACGTCAATCTGAGATCTGGTTTCCATATTCCACAGACACGAGGAAACGAAAGGTGCGAGGTTTGTTGAGATCAATCTTCTGGGGTAAAATCTATGTTGTTCAGGAGAGACGTAGTGTCTGCAACTAGCAATCATCAGGTCGTTGACGATGATCTCGAAGAATTTTGAGCAGGCACAGAGCGATTCCTCGATAATTTTTGGCATTTTGTTTATCTCCTTCCTTGATAATCGGGAACAGCAACGAAGATTTCCACCGTGTTGGATATTTTTGGGCGTAACGAGATATTGAAAAGCTTCAAAAGAGAAATTGTGAACACTGCAGAGGAACTCTTTAGCACACATGAAGGAATTCCGTCAGGGCCAGCCACGTTTGAGAGTTTCAGCTTTTGGATTGCGGATTCAAAGAGGTCCAATGTAATCCCAGGAATATTGAAGTCGAACGCGTCTCTGGGAGTATCTTTGAGTGCTTCGCTGACTTGCTCCAATGCTGGCATGGTGTCATTGAACACACTTTTGAAGGAGCTTCTGTCGCCAAAATGAATTTCAACCGGTAGCCCATTAACATTCCTTTTTGTATTCTCAAATGTCCAGAAGAACTTTGGATTGCGCCGAAGGTTAGATTGGTTTTTTTAATCATTTTTGTAGAGAAGAAGATTGTACATTCGGTATTGAGTACTAGCTGTAGAGAAATTCGCTTGGTTAATTGATTGCGAGTTTTGCAGTACTTACGAAGAGCCTTCGATCTCACGTGTTTCAGGTACCGTAAATGAGTAGACCAAGGATGTTTAGGAGCAGCTCTCCCAGCTATCCTCACTGGAACAAAATCTGATATAGCTCGGGACACAACTTCGTCAAAAAAATCTACCGCTTCATCGATAGTGGAGCACGAGTCAAGGAACTGCCAGACTAAGATTGGCTCATAGCAGCAAAATCAGTTCTACGGAAATTCAGGCCGTGTGGATCAACGATGTTATCGAAGGTTATCTCCAGCCCAGGATGATCGGCGTCGTGGTTAATTGAAGGTTTGGAGGCTGCGACAATAGCACATTCCATTACGGCAGCTTCATTTACCAACACAAGATCAAGCAGTTTCGAGTTACGATTTACCTATCGTGGGAACATTCCAAACCAACCCAGACGGGTTGTAATCGCCAAATAGTAAAGCGAAGTCGTTGTGATCCAAACGGGATAACACAGCGCTAATGGAACTGATATTGTTCTCAATGCAGTATAAATCAGATATTCTATCGGGAGGTAAGAACATGGCGCCAATACTTAGCTTCCTTTTTGGAGTTGTTGTTTGGATCCATGAATGTTCGAGCGAATGATTAATAGGATCCAGGCAACCGTTAAGTCTTTTGGAAACTGCTTTTAAGACGCCGCCAGCACGAGATTTAGTGCTATTTATGCGATAAGATTATTTCGAAAAACTGTGAACTGATCTTCAAATAGTTGAGCGGAATGGCTTTGGCCATTCAGCCAGGTTTCGAGTAGAACTATCATGTCGAAGATGGACTCTACGGCAGCTAAGAAAAAGTCATCTATTTTCTTTCGGAGAGCACGAACATTCTGGTAATAAGACCGCGAAGCAAGGCAGGCGTACAATCAGAGTGACTGAACTCGAAGGGCGAATCAGGTCTGGCTGGGTAAATGGTGGAGTCGTACTTGCCTGAAGAAACGTTTTGGAAGACCCTCTGCCCACCCACGCCCACACGTAAGCCCCGGACGACTGCTGATCGCTGGCGGGAATGGCTCGACTATGCTGAGGGGATCGAGGGCTTCCACAATACTAATCTCGGTGCGTCCCAGCATTCGGCTAACACTAATTGTTTCTTGAGGTGTCGTTTCCAAATTTCCTTGAAATATGTTGAAATCGGAATACTGGGCGAATACTGCTAGTTACATACTTTCATCGTATCGTTAACCAAAACTTTTTCCCAACTATCCAACATCCCAGTGATTTTTCATGGAAGTGCTGAGGATTTCTCGGCTTCCTTATCACATCAACACGTTCCTTCCCATTTTCTACTGGATCAGCATTAGGGCACGGCCGGCGCCGGTTTTGTTTCATAATGGATCACCAGTTTTTATACATTGAGGATGTATGTTAGTCCCAAGCATCATCTGTTGGGGCTGTGTGTAAATACAGCTAATCTGGCAATAACGGAGTAGCATCCGTGGGCGGTCAATCATGCTCACGCTCATGCTCATACCCAACATGTTTGTCCCTCCTTTCTCAGGTTCTTTTTTCAGCATATTTTTGTTCAAATCCTCAATACAGACAAATGCAGACATTATTAAAAATTCCATGCAGACATTTTGCAAAACTATCTGGCATCCCTGCTGGAATGATCCCATTGCATCCGGTATGCAATGGCACACTTTGGTGGTTCGATAACAAAAGTTTGCAGTTTTATCCTCGCTTTTAGGAAAGAACAGTCGCCAAGCGCAAGGAACGCAATTTAATTAAACTGTCAATTACGACCCTACCCAATCAAATGTGCCCGACTGACAGAAAACAATAAACCCATAATTCTATATCTATTCCGTCTCGGTGAACTTACTTTGCAAACAAATCAAGAGAAGGAAAAATACAGAACGCTGACCGCCAGGGGCAACGTGCGAGTCAACCAGGTGGAGAGGCGGCTTACACGAGTGTTTATGACATTTTCCATTTATTATGAATCGAAATGCGGCGCTCCAACCGGGGAGCGAACCTTCGACTTTGATGATTAAGAACCTCATTTTCTTATCGGTTCCACGGATGTCTGCGAGAGTGTGTACACTGTTCATGTGTCTGCTCTGCTCGCGCACGCCGTTGTTGGTGCGTGTTGGTAAAAGAGTCAAGCTGGTCATTACAGTTTGCGGAAGCCTTTCGCTGAATCGAAGCGGCCGCGCTCGTGTAATCAGCAAATATTGTAAATAACTGTTCGGCTCATAATTATAATAAATGAACTAGGGCCTAGAACTCGTTGTTCTCGGCAGAAGAAAAAGTGCAGCGAGGAAAAAGGTCATCACCGATTCCACGCGGCCGCATTTGGGTTTGTATTGTCGTCATCCTCATCGGCGTCGTGACGCGCTGCCTTATAGCCCAGTCAGTGCTGGAAGAGCGTGATTACAAAGTTCTGAGGAGGGAAAACTTGCCAACTATAGACTATAGACAAGCTCTCGGAAGATTGGAGTCTGTTTTCTCTGTGTAGAAACGATTAGCTGGATCTGTAGGAATTTGCCGCCATCGCTAACGATGACTGGGACGAGGACGACCGTGACCGGGTAGACCTGTTCAGCACCATGCACACATTCGTATTACACTGGAATGCCAATAGAGAGTCAATAGTCAGTCAATAATGGGAGCTGCCGACGATCGCGAGGAATTAATCGATTGGTGGATGGTTAATAAGGTTCTTCAATGATTAATTTCTACGTCGGTCGGGGGACGGGAGGTGGCTGGAGGATTGCAAACGAGAAGCGAGTAGCTCATCGAGATGAGTTAGGTATTTAGCAAGTAAATTATGATGGCGTGCAATTGATTTGTTTTTGCCTAGTTCTTCCATCTTTCCATAATTAGCAGCCCGATTCATGCCGATCGTAGGAATGAAAATGTGAAAACGATTACGTCTTTTGAGGAAATTTTAAGTTAACTAACTTTTTCAGTATGTCAGAAAAACTAAATATCCTAAAATATGGAATAATAAAAACGAAAAATCCAATCAATGCCACATTTTGTGGTAACACACCCATTCAACGTACTGT